>CAUYPK010036923.1:0-39118 GCA_963574355.1 Loris lydekkerianus | reverse complement strand
TCTGAAAGGATGTTTGGAGAATACTTAGAGACCTAAAAATAGACCTGCCATTCGATCCTATAATTCCTTTACTAGGTTTATACCCAGAAGACCAAAAATCACAATATAACAAAGACATCTGTACCAGAATGTTTATTGCAGACCAATTCATAATTGCTAAATCATGGAAGAAGCCCAAGTGTCCATCGACCCATGAATGGACTAGCAAATTGTGGTACATGTATACCATGGAATACTATGCAAGCCTTAAATAAAGATGGAGACTTTACCTCTTTCATGTTTACATGGATGGAGCTGGAACATATTCTTCTTAGCAAAGTATCTGAGGAATAGAAGAAAAAGTATCCAATGTACTCAGCCCTACTATGAAGCTACTTTATAGCTTTTACATGAAGGCTATAGCCCAACTATGGTACAAGACTATAGGGAAAGGGCCAAGGAAGGGGAAGGGAGGGAGGAGGTTAAGGGGGAGGGAGGGTAATGGGTGGGGCCACACCTATGGTGCATCTTGGAATGGGTACAGGCAAAACTTACTAAATGCAGAATACAAATGTGTACTTACAATAACTAGGAAAATACCATGAAGGCTGTGTTGAACAGTTTGATGGGAATGTTTCAGATTGTATATGAAACCAGCACATTGTACCCCTTGATTTCACTAATGTATACAGCTATGATTTAACAATAAAAAAAAAAAAAATAGTTTTCTGATTAAGTAAATCATGGGTCAGTAAAGGGCAGTCCACATCTCCCTCCTTCCCCCTAGTTAAAAATGATTTTGAAATAAAAAAAAAAAGTTTGAAATACTATGAGAATTACCAAAATTTGCAACACAAAGTGAGCACATACAGTGGAGAAAATAGCTCTAATAGAGGTACTTGATGTAGTATTTCCAAAAACCACTCATTTATAATATACACATTATCTGTGATGTGAGATAAAGCTAATAAAACAATTCATGCCTCAACTGTACTTTCTTTATTCATTCATCTGCTGATGGGCAGTTAATGTTGATTTCATATCTTGGCTTTTATGACCAATGCTGCAAAAATATGAGATGGCATATTCTCTTTGATACAGAGATTTCCTTTACTTTGGATATATACCCAACAGTGGGATTGCTGGATAATATGGTAGTTCTATTTTTAATTTTTTGAGGAGCCTTCATACTGTTTCCCATAATGGCTATTATATTTCTACCCACTGTGCACAGGGTTCCCTTTTCTTCACATCCTTACAAACGTTTGTTATCTTTTGTCTTTTCAGTAAAAGCCATCTTCACAGGCAGGAGGTAATATATCATTATGATTTTATTGACATTTCCCTGATTATTAGTGATACTGAGGACTTTCTTTTCTCAAGTACCTGCTGGATATCATCATGCTTTATTTTGAATAATGCCTATTCAGGTCCTTTGCTAATGTTTTAGTGAGGTAATTTGTATTCTTACTATTAAATGGTTTGAGTTCTTTATATATTTTAGACATTACCTCTTTAGTGGATATATAGCTTGGAAATATTTTCTTCTGTCTTTAGGCTGTCTTTTCACATTGTTGATTTTTGTTTCTTTACTGTGCAGAAGCTTTTTAGTTTGATTTAATTTAGAATATATATTTTTGCTTTTATTGCCTATACTTTTAAAATCATATCCAAAAATTCATGGCCCAGACCAGTGCATGAATCTTTCCCCCTATGTCTACTTCTAGTAATTTCATAGTTTGGGGTTTTAAATATAAGTTTTCAAGGTACTTTGAGTTAATTTCTGTGTATGTTAATTTCTTTGAGTTAATTTCTTATCATGAGATAAGAATCTAAGTTCATTTTTCTCCATGTGTATATCCAGTTTTCCCACCACTAATTTTTGAAGAGCTGTTCTTTCCTCAATGGATATTGTTGGCTCCTTGGTAAAAAATTAATTGGCTGCTTATGTGTGGATTTATGTTTCGGCTCTTTGTTTTTTTCAGTTGGTTTACATGTCTGTTTTTATGCTAGTATAATGCTATTTTGGCTACCATGTAACTTTTTAGTGTATTTTATAGTCAAGTAGTTTGATGCCTCTAGCTCTGTTCTCTTTACTTACGATTGGTTTGGCTTTTCAGGGTCTTTTGCAGTTTTATATAAATTATAGGATTGTTTCTTATGTTTCTGTGCAGATAGTCACTGGTATTTTAACAGGGATAGCATTAAATCTGTGGATCATTTTAACAATTTAAGTTCTAACCTAAAAGCATGAAATATTTTACTTTTTTATGTCTTGTTTCTTTCATCAATGAGTTATAGTTTTTAGTGTAGAGATATTTCACCTCCTTCATTAAGTTTATTGCTAAATATCATGTCCTTTTGTAGCCATGTTAAATCAGATCATTTTCTTGATTTCTTTTTTTGTAGATAGCACTGCTAGTGAATAAAATGTTACATATGTATTTCTTTATGTTGATATGTTGATTTTGTGTCCTTTAAGTTTTTTGAATTCAGTTATTATGTCTAACAATTATTTATTTATTTATTTATTTATTTATTTTGGAGACAAAACTCTTGGGCTTAAGTGATTCTCTTCCCTCAGCCTCACAAGTAACTAAGACTACAGGTGCCTGCCACAACGCCTGGCTATTTTAAGAGATGAGGTCTCACTCTGGCTCAGGCTGTTCTCGAACCTGTGAGCTCAGTCAATCCACTTGCCTCGACCTCCCAGAGTGCTAGGATTACAGGCTTGAGACACCATGCCCAACCTTAACAATATTTTTGTGTACTAATTAGGGTTTTCTGTATCCAAGATTATGCTATATACAAACAGGAACAATTTAACTTCTTCTCTTCAATTCTGGATGCCTTTTATTTCTTTCTCTTGCCTGATTGCTTTGACTAGAACTTCCAGTACTATGCTGAATAGAAGTGGCCAGAGTAGGTGTCCTGGCCCTGGTCCAAATCTTAGAACAAAAGCTTTCACCTTTTCCTCACTGAATATGAAATTTGCTGTGGCTTTTTCATATATAATTTTGACTGTGTTGAGATACATTTTGTACCTAATTTGTTGAGAGTTTTTATTATGAAAGAACATGGAATTAAATCAAACATTTTTTTTTCTGGATCTTTTAAAGTACTCATATATTTTTGTGCCCTTTATTGTGTTAATGTGTTGCATCATCTTAATTGATTTGCACATTTTGATTAATCATTGCATTCCTGGGGTGAATTCTACTTAATCATGGTGAATAGTCTCTGTAATGTGTTGTTAAATTTTGTTGACTAGTATTTGGTTGAGGATTTTTGCATCTACATTCACCAGGAATAGTGGCCTACAATTTTATTCTTTTGTAGTCTTTATGTTTGACTTTAGATGTCACGGTAAGGCTAGCTTTATAAAATGAGGTTTGGGATTGTTTATTCTTCTTTTTTTGCTACAGTTGGAGAAGAATTGGTACTAGAGTCTAGGTACATTCTTTAAATGGTTGACAAAATTCAATAATAAACTTATAAGGTTCTGGGCTTTTTTTTGATGGGCTATATTTTATTCTTTATCCCTATTCCTTATTGGACTGTTTAGATAATGCAAATTTTGTAGGTTGTATATATCAAGAATATATCTATTTTTCTAGATTTTCCAAATCCTTGGCATATAGATTTTCATAATAGTTTGTCATGATCTTTTGTATTTTAGTAGTATCGGTTGTAATGTCTGTTTTTTTCATTTCTGATTTTATTTATTTGACTCTTTATTTTCCCCCCTTGGGGAAGAGGCTTCTCTTGGGCCTCTTTGATAAGGAAACTGATCCCATTCTTAAGGGCTCTCACTCATAAACTAATCTCCTCCCAGAGGACTGATGTTCATCACTTCAGGGAGTAGGATTTCAAAATATGAATTTGAGGTGGGCACACAAACATTTAGACCATAGCAATGCTTAAATCCTAATCCCCCAATCCATCCTGAGTCAATTTTTGTAATTGGTGAAAGTGTAGGTCCAGTTTCAGTTTTGTACATGTGGTTATCCATTTCTCTCAGTACCATTTATTGACTAGAGTTTCTTTACCACAGTGTATGGTTTTCTTTGGTTTATCAAAGATCAATGACTATAAGGGACTGATTTCATCCCTTCATTTTCTATTTTGTTCCATATGTCTATGTCTGTATTTTTGTGCCAATTACATGCTGTTTTGATCACTGTGGGCTTATAATATAACCTAAAGTCTGGTAGAGTGATGCCTCCAGCTTTGTTTTATTACTAAGAATTGTTTTAGTGATATACTTTTTTTTTTTTTTTTTTTTGGCTCCATATAAAATGAGGAACTATATTGTCCAGTTCTTCAAAGTATGATGTTGGTATTTTAATGGGCTTTGCATCGAATTTACAGATTTACTTGAGTAGAATAGACAATTTAACGATGTTGATTCTTCCAGGCCAAGAGCATGGTATGTCCTTCCATTTGTTAATATCTTCTGGTATTTCTTTTCTTTGGGTTTCACAATTCTCTCTTTAGAGGTTCTGTGCCTCTTTTGTTAGGTATATTATTAGTTATTTCATTTTCTTTGACGCTACTGTGAAGGGAATGTGTCTTTGATTAGGCTCTTGACTTGGCTATTATTGGTGGCTACTGATTTGTAGACTTTGATTTATACCCTGAGATGTTACTGTGCTTCTTGATCACTTCCAGGAGTCCTGTGGTTGAGTTTTTGAGGTTTTCTGACTATAAGACGGTATCATCAGCAAAGAGTGAGTACTTGACCACTTCTACTCTCATTTGAATGCCCTCTATATCCTTGTCTTGCCTGATTATATTGGCTAGGACTCCCAGAACTACATTGAATAGTAGTGGCAAAGAGTGGACATCCTTTCCATTCCATTTCTAAGTAGAAAAGCTTTCAGTTTTACTCCATTCAGTATGATATTAGCTGTCGGTTTGTCATATGGCTTCCATGAGTTTAAGAAATATGCCATCTATGCCTATATTCTCAAAGATGAGGTACATAATCTATTTCAAAACATTAAGAAAGAAAGAACCTTCCTAACACACTCTAGGAGGCAAACATCACTCTGCTACCAAAACCAAGAAAGGAATCAACTAAGGAACCCATCCTTGTCTTGTTAGAAAAGAATGCTGAATTTTGTCCAATGCCTTTTCTGCATCTATTGAGAGAATCATATTGTCTTTATTTTTGGGTCTATTGATATGATGAATTACATTTATGGATTTGTGTATGTTAAATCAGTCTTGCATCCCTTGGATAAAGCCTACTTCATTGTGATATATAATTCTTTCAGTGTGTAGCTGTAATCTATTGGCTAAGTTAGGTTGAGTATTTTTGCATCAATAATCATTAATGAGATTTGTCTGTAGTTCTTCTTTTTAACTGGGTCTTTTCCTGGTTTTGGTATCAGAGTGATATTTGCTTCATAGAAAAATTGAGGAAGATTTCTTCCTTCTCAGTGTTTGGAGGAGGTTATGCAGCTCATCTTTGAAGGTTTGATAGAATTCTTGTGTGAACCATCTGGTCTAAGGCTTTTTTGTTGTTGGAAGATTTTTTGTTATTTTTTCAATTTCAGTGCTTGGTGTTATTTTTTTTACAGATCTATTTCTTCCTGCTTAAACCTAGGGAGATTGTGTGATTCCAGGTAGTGGTTCACTTCCTTCACATTGTCAAATGTCTAGTCATAGTTTTTGAACTAAGTTCTTGAGACAGTATTACTAGTACCCAGCCATGTATGTCTGTATTTTTGATGGCACATGGCTGGATACTTTTTGGACAGCCCTCACCTGGAAGTATTAATGTAGATATACCTAAGGGGTATTTCAATGATCATTCTTGCAATAGTAGGAGTGGGGATTCAGCATGTGCCAGCAGGGGGTGCTCATGTATCATGTGGCATAGCTACTGCCTCATACATGAGGAAAATGGCACAATTGGAGCACGAATTCTGTGAATGAATTCACATGTGAAGAAAAATAGAAAACCCTATGACTGAAACTGTCAACCAGAAATACCAATATTTTGCATTTATTCTTGGATATTTCTTTTATAGATGAATACATGATTCTTGAAGAAAAGCAACTTTAATTAAAAATTAATTTCTGATCTAAAATTACACAATATTTAACAGAATGCCTACAGTTCTGCCATACTAACTTTTGAGATAGAGAGCAAAAATGTATTTTACTTGCTACAATGTTTGGTAGAATTCTGAATTTTATGGCATGAATATACATCAAAGAAATATTTTATTATATTTACTAGAATTTGTTGCTCAGCAAATTACCATCCTGGGGACTTCCTCTTTATATTTATGTAGTCATTAGTTAAAACATTTTTTAAAAATTTTCTTTTGGAATTGTCTTAACCACTAATTCCTAACCACTCCCAGAATATTAAGCTTATTGATGTTCACTTATTGGCATAACTCTGTTTCTGCAACCCTTTTGTTTTATATTTACTCACTATGATGAAATGCGTGGCTTTATTATTCACATTATTGTTGGAATTTATTTTAAAACTCAATTCATCAACGTGAAAGAAAGTCGTAGCCTAATTCCTTAGTTTAGGATGTTTAAACAATCAATGAGTATGGTTACATGAAAATTTATGCAACTAACACACACATACACACACTCAAGGAATTGTGTTATGCATGGAATAAATGCAATCCTTCCCTGCCGGAAGCACGCCTGATGACTGCCACAATCTCTGTATACATGTGTGAGACTGCATAAAACACATCAAAGTTCCAAACCTAATCCAGCCGTGGGGACCAAGTAAATCAATGGGCTTATTTGTCTGTTGTTTTTGCCACTCTTTTAACCTTGTCCCCGGATTCTCATAAAATAAGAAATATCTTTGCTCCCTGTAACAAACTCTCAGAGTTACAGCCATGTTTTAGTAAGACACTATTGATTTCTTCCAACATTTAAGTTTGTCCATCTTGTTTCCTATCCAGTCACTCTGTTTGCCTAAGACAAAGTTGTTTCCTTTTAAAAATATACTTAATGAAGTCATGCTCTCTCATTGTCAACCATTCATAAAGATTTCAGTAACCCACAGCTACAAGATGTTTTTAATACCTCCTCTCATCCTGAAAATTCCTGGTAACCTAGAAAACTCTGATGTTGATTTCATACTACTGTTGTCTACCTTATATTCTCTGCTGCTGAAATCTTCCTGCCAAAAAGAATAGACCTACTGAACAGGTGCACATAAGCTTCAGACTAGTTACTCTGTAAGCTAAATCTTAATGTTATTATTGTTAGAGACTTCAACATTTATCTGTTATGTTTATGTTCCTTAAACCAATGAGTACACTAATATTACCCATGGTCATTTAAAACAGATTCTATGGAGACTAAGAAGAAGTGAGATATTTATCGACAATAACGCTATTTGCAAAAAGAAGTGTATCAGCTCCTTCAAAATCATTAGGGCATTGGCTAATATTTAGATATGCAGAAAAACAAGCAAATGCTCATTCAAATTTAGTTTTGTTATGTGTCAGGCACTGGGAACTTGTTTTTAATGAGTTAATAATTCTTAAAATGTCTCCCCAGCACATGTTAACAGCCTGCATTTTTTATTTGTTTCTCCTATCACAAGTGTGGCTAACTTCCTATTTACTTCAATGATGGAAGTCTTTCAGAGTGTTCTGACCTTTTAGTCAATTTGGGATGCTTTTAACTGTTTTGCCACAGTTAGGAAGGATTGATCAGTTACTATATAAGGCTCCTACATACTAAAAGGCTACTTAATATATCTGGGTCAAGACAGTTCATAAACAGCTGAACACATATTTTATTGGTTTAATAGTGCAGGTGGTTATATCACTTTCATAAAAGGGCTTTCACTTTCTTTTTCACTTTCAATGCAGAATCTGGCAAGTGAACTGATAATCAATCACATTTGTTCTGTTGCTTTTTAAAAGCTTAAATGTTTCACTGTGAAAAGCTGTGACTGAGCAGACACAGTGGGATTTCATAAGGGTTTTTATTAGACAGACCCTCCGCTAGCTTAAAAAATGATTTAATTTTCAATGTGCATATAGCACAGACATTACCATTGCAGAAGAACCTATGGGGTATGAAATATCAATTTACATTTTTTCAAGATCCAATCTTTTTAAATAGGTGTTGTGTCTGTAGGCCAATTCACAAGGGAGCTGGGAAATGGAATGATAAAACAACAAGCAGGTGCGGCAAGTGAATTCATCTTTACTGTGTGTTTGAAATGATGAAATTCGAGAAGCATTTACTGTTCTCTTTATTCCTACAGCTGCAAGTTGTAATGGAAAGTGTACCTCACTGGGACTCAGGACTCTTGGATTCTATAGATGGTTCTATGCCTAAATAGAAAGGAAATTACATTCTTAGATACCAAACTAGCATAAATGAGGTGATCCTAATTAAAATGAATCTGCCAGCCAAAAGCCATTCAGTGGGAGTTTTTGGTTACTCCAAGAACATCCCAAGTCAATCCTGGTTTATAATTGATAAGACTTGACAATGGTCTCTCTTCCTGAAGGGTAGTGTTAACTTTTTGGTTGGCTCTCAGCAAAGGACAAGGCATATAGTCATTGATAAATATTCATTTGTTTACCATGGTTACAAATTCTCTTCTTTCGCTGTGCAGGTGGGTTTTTTGTTTGTTTCATTTTGTTTGTTTGGTTGGTTGGTTTTTGTTTTGGGGGGATATTTTTTGGTGTAGGCTGTGAATCTAGATCATCATCCATGAATTTCTTCTCAACTACATCCTCCCTCTTTTCCCATGGACTGAAGGATGAGTGGTATGATGTGTAGGAGGTGTTCCTTAGCTGTATTTTAGAAAGCTCATTATTATGATACTGAGACATGATTTAGATTGATAATATTTACTTGGTGTTGATTTTCTTTTAAGAACTGTAATTTAAACATTATCTTATTTTAAGTCTCAAAATAGCTCTGAGATGAAGATACTATTATTTCTATAAATGACGAAGTGAGCAGTGGTTTCACTAAGTTTACATAGGCAGTAATTGGTGGAACCTAGATCCAAATCATTTCTTTGTCCATTTCTAATGTACTTGAATGTAAGCACTTCTATAGTCAATCTTAAATTGGAACTGGCAAGATTCAATTTTTTAACGAACCCAGTATTTTTATGGGTTCTCAGTTTTTTCTCAATATTTTTTATGAACCCAACACAATTAATTCTCAATAAAAAGTGTTAATATTTGAAAGATTTATTTTGATTAAAAAGTTGAAATATCAGCTAATTCAATGTATAGCAGATATTTATTAAACATATAAGCTATTTTATGCATCTGCTAATTGAATCTAAGTTCAGATTTATGCCTTTACTTAAAATCTGGAAAAGATATGTGTCTTCTTGGAGCATATAAATAAATGTGGAATACTGAAATTCACTGCTTATAGGAACACTGAATCATTTACTGGCAACTTCTCACATTAGCAGCATAAAATCCTAAAACACCTGAAAAAGTTGTGAAAATGATCTCTGAAGTTTCAAATATATGGTCAGTGACTCATATGTCAGAAAGGAGTTACATATGTATTTCTCCAGGCCCTTCCCACTGAGATATATCCAGACACAGACTGTTAAGAAGCAAGCAAGCAAAGAAACAGCAAACCAAATCACTGAAGGGGGCTCCACTAATTACATTTAACCTCACACAGGCACATTATTTTCAGAATGGTTGAGACCGAGGGTTCCTTCCCACTGAACACAAAGCAGTAAGGCTGGATTACATCACGAGCTAAGCTATGTGGGGAATTTTTAGATGTTACAGGAGAAATTAGTTAGAAACAAAACTGAGCAATGAGAAAACTACATAGTTCTCAAAACTATGTGTTAAAATCACTTCGGGAGCATTTAAAAATAGTGATGCTGGGGTTCCATTCTCAGAAACGTCAGTTTTGATGGTTTGGCCCCAGATCATCTAAGATTTTATTAACCATTGATTTAAATGCTCAGACTAAGTAGACAATGAGTTCATCAACATATTGCTTCATTTAAAACCCTCCACCAATTTTATTGATCTAAAAAATAATTTATTCATCTTGACCAATTCCATATGAAGTAGAATCCGTTGATGTGACTTGTTCTGATTCACATGGTGATAGCTGAGATCACCCACTTAGTTGATCTCGGCCAGAAGAATAGACTAGGCTGGAAGGTTCAGAAAGGTTTCACTCACATAGCTGGGCCTTTCGGGTTGACCTTGTCACCTCTTCCTCTCCAGGTGGCATCTCATTATATATGAGCCCCGACTAATCTTATTTATAATATAATGGCTGCCTCTCCTGAGAGGAAGAAAGTAGAAAATGTTACTTTTCTTAAAACCTGGCTTTGGTTTCTGGTTTCTTGTTTTTATCACTTCTGTTACATTAAATTGGTCAACATAAGTGTCAAGGACAGGCCATATTCAAAGGAAAGGGAAATTAACTGTATCTGTTTGGGTAAGAAGTGGAGACATCTTTGTGGCATTCTTTAATCCACTCTAAGAACTGCTGCTCCAACCCTACTACATCTCTGTTACGAATCTTCAAAGTTTGCTTCACCTGCAAAGTAGCATGTAGCTTCAAATAAGGACAAGCTAGACAGGCAGAAAGATGGGAAGGAAGCTTAGTAACATTGCTGGTGTGCTGAGACTGTAGACAAGTATTATTAGTCATCTACTAATTCGAGTGTCATAAGTTGTTAGAAAAGTTTCAGAGAAAGGGTTAAGGAGAATAAGTTTGGGGGAGAGAAAGCACCGAATTATCTTGGGGGCGACCTGAATGTGGGTGTTGTCCAAAGAATGGGTAAACTGAATTTAACTAGTTTCAGTTTCCAAAGTGACGTCATCCTGTTAGTCTCTGTGGCAGTCAGCGCTATGTATCAAACATCTTTAGTTCTTTCCTCCTGGATACTTGGTAGAATCGCAGGATTCCATCTGCTTTAATATTATGTGTGTCCCTGGGATTTGCTTTGAGCAATGAAATGTGAGCCCATGTGGTAAGTGTCACCACATGGTGGCAATGCCAAGAGAGACACACCTTTATACATCTTCCCTTTTCCTGCTGCAAGGATGTGGGAGTATGCGTCATAATAGATTCTAGTCACAGTGGACACCTGAGTAAGATTACCCCTCCAAACAACAGCTTTGGATGTGGACAGGAAGTGTGGATAAAAGTGATCTCTTTAAAGTCACTGATATATCGGAGGCTGATGTTTGTTTGTTTTCCTTTGCTGTATAACTTAGCGGGGCCTGCTGATACAGTAGTATGGGCTTTTATGGCTCACTTTCTCCAGTATTTACTAATTATGTTCTCATAGTGGAAATTGGCTATTTTCTCTGTTCTGTAGATGCAGAGGGTGCCAAGTGGAAGTAAGTGATTGGGAGACTCAGTCCAGCCCACAAATCAGCCTTAAAATGATCTCTGTAAGTGGTATTTTTAAGTAATCTGTCACTTGAAGTTTTAAGTTTATATTTTATGGGTTTACACATATAACTTTGGCCATCATATGTAGATGAGTAGACAGCGGGGCAAAGTTCCCAGTGAATTAATTATTCAGTGCCACTGACCTGCTGCCACACTCAGGAATAGAGATGCCAGGTTTGCTAAGGCCAAAAAACAAAATACCCTACACAAGGTACATATCCAGAATTCCCTAGCTGATGAACTTGTGATTGTCTTTGTTTTAGGAAAGTTTGTATGGCTTTACCACTTACTTTGGGTTTAGAAACAAGAAGGTCTCAGCTTCAATTGGTTTTCTTAATATTAGAATAGACAACTATAGGGGCTCCATATTTTCATATGGGTAAAGTACACATATCAATTGTGTTGTATTTGTGAAAAATTGATTATTGACTGTTAAGATAAAGTCCCATTGTCTGCACTATCATTTATCTATCCACCCAATAAAGGACCTCTTGATTGTTTTTAAGTTTGGGCAATTATAAATATAGCTGCTATCAACATCCTTTGCAAGTTTTCATGAGAGCATAAGTTTTCAACCCATTTGGGTAAATACCAAGGTGCATTACAGGCTATTCAAAATTACTTTTAGTTTTGTAAGAAACTGTCAAACAGTTGTCCACAGTGGCTACACCATTTTGCATTGACCTCAGCAATGAATGAGAATTTCTTTTGCTTCACATCCCACCAGTATCTGGCCTTAACAGTGTTTTGGATTTTGGTCATTCCAATAGGTGCAAAATGGTATCTCAGTGTTGCCTTAATTTACCTTTTCCTGATGACATTTGATGTAGAAAGTATTTTCATATGCTTACTTAAATATACATATGTTCTTTGGTGGTAGTATTGTTTAGGTTTTGCCCATTTTTGATGGGCTATTGCTTTTCTTATTGGTGAGTTTTGAAATTTCTTTATATGTTATGGATAAAAGTCCTTTATCTTATATGTATTTTTCAAATATTTGTTCCCAGTATGTGGCTTGTCTTTTCATTCTTGTGACAGTGGATTTTGCAAAGCAGAGGTTTTATTAATAATTATGTATAATGAAGTTCAGGTTATCATTTCTTTCTTAGATTGTGCCTTTGGTCTTGTGTTTAAAAAATCATTGCCATGCCTAAGGTTATCTAGATTTTTTTCTGGATTATCTTTTTGTAATTTTTTTTTTGAAACAGAGTCTCACTATTCTCCATTCCCACTGCTCCCCCGGTAGAGTACTGTGGCATCACAGCTCACAGCAACCTCAGACTTTTGGGCTTAAGCAATTCTCTTGCCTCAGCCTGCCGAGTAGCTGGGACTCCAGAAGCCTTCCACAAGGCTTATTTTTTTGTTGCATTTGTCATTGTTGTCTACCTGGCCCCAGGCCAGGCTCGAACCCGCCAGCCTCGGTGTACATGGCCAGTGCCCTAACCACTGAGTGACAGGCACCAAGTCTTCTCTTGTACTTTTATGTGCTTTTCATTAGCCTAATGAATGAACAGAGCTCCTTTAAACTATAATATTAATTAAGTAAAGTACATAATAGTTTTCATTAAGACAAAGTCTGTTCTTCACTTACTTTCATTGAACAACTGTTTCTTTTCCTTTTTTGTTTAATGAAAGACAAATCCTTAGTAGGGAATAACCTCCTTGTTCTACTTTCAGTTTTTCAGAAGAAATAAGAAAAAATGCTAATGATCCAGAAAATGATAAGTAAAAATTTTGTCTGAACTAAGATAACAAAAGGAAATAAAATAGAGTCATAAATATCCTGAATGTCTTGTCTATATTTTTGTGTGTATGTAAGTGTGTGTGAATGGCAATAACCGACAGAAGGAGAGAATTTTCTTCATCCGACAGGATGCCCTGAGTTAGAGCCTCATTCTTCCTTCCCCTGGGAAGTGCTTATTGTTCACTTCCCTTCTCTTGCCTGCTTGCTGTGTAATTTAAGACTGATGCCTGCCTCCCTATGGGAAATAAAATTTGATCAGAGAACAAGCTTCATTCCCTCCTAAAGAAATTATGCTTTAGTGACTGCTGATGTTGGCTCTGTCATAATGGAAATGTATAATTAATGCCCTTGCTTCAACAGTTTTGGAAATAGAAGCACCTGAAACTGATTCAAAAAGAAGGATTTAATATTGAACCCTGCCTCTATCTAGCCATTAATGCATTGGATTATAAGAGCCACAGTTTACTAAAATGGAATGATTGAATTCTTGATACCTGGATTGGTTATTGTGCTTATAGTTGAAATACTAAATAATGGACATCTGCCACCAAAATCGCAGAGAATAAAGAGCCAATTCCTTACAGGTGAAATCTTTATGTGAGTCTGGAAAACCAAGCTATTTGTAGTATTCTTTTTTTCCCCCTTTGGTGTTTCGGGTTTAATATATTTTTAATTTCAGAGTTGAATTTGCTTATGAGGTAAAGTTCTGAATTGTAATTTTAAAACTTATAATGACCTCAAAATATTTCCAATTAACATTTTTTTTTCTTGTTTTTGAATTCTCAGTAGAGGCTGAACATATGGTGATATGATTCAAATGTCCTCCATCTTCTCACCCTTGAGATTCAGTTTGACTATCTGCTATTTATATTTTGAATCAAATTTCAAAATGCCTACTTTATTCTGCTGCAATATGCACTAAGGGATTTAAAATGGATGAATCCAATACCCACTTCGAGGTAGATACTTCACTCACACCTCAAAATATTAGTATGGATAGAGTACCATTTTTCAAAGGAAAGTAAAATGTGCAACTGGAAGCATGACTTTGTTACTATAACATTGCTACATTTTATGGACAAGTGCAATCCAATGAAAAATTAATAATTCAATTAAGAATGCTACTTTAGTAACTATAGTAACCAGGAAGACAACTGGTTGAAAACGAGAAGTACTTTAGAGAGAAATATTCAGAAAATAATGATTAAATATACATTTTGTTAATTGATATGACTTGAATATACTACTCAAAATCCTCTCTAGACTCTGAACCTAGCAGGTATGGCCAGTTTTTGTGACTTATGTCCTAGATATGCCACTTTTAGTGAGTCAATCTTGGATAATTTATGTATAACATTTTATAGGGTAGTGCTTGCCCTGGCTAATATCAACATGTGTGAGCCTATTAACTTTGTGAATGAATTGATGTCATAGTTGTAACTTGAACCAGCAGTAGTCACAAACGTGTGTCTCATAAAAATTATAAAAAACTACAAATCAGGGCCTGTTTTTGTTTGTTTTCTAACATATTTGTTAAACATTTAGCAAAACACAAATCAAAAAATCTTGGTTTCTATATTTGTAAAATGTGAACAATAATTGTACCTGCCTCCAACTTTTTAAAAAAAATTTGTAAATTGATATTTTGAAGTATGTAGAAGGATAACTGATGTAAAGTAAGCTCTAAATAAACTCCATTATGTGGGAAAACTACAAAATCCAAGTTATAATCGTTAAAGCAACTCTAATGCATTCTACCAGTATTAATTCAATGCCTCACAGTGCTAGATCCTAATTTAGACCTTGGTGTAAATCAGCTATTAAAACAAAAAAAGATCCCTATCTTCTCATAGCCTGCCTTCAAACTGAGAAAGACAGACCAAAAGTAATATACATGACATTACATAATCTAACATTTTTGAAGTATTACCTATTGTTAACAAAGAAAAGGACCATAGGATAAAAGATATGATAAGAGGAGAAATTTTAGATAATGTGATTAAAAAGTAGATTTCATGTGGGGATTCTAGAAATTAGTTATAAAATATACAAATATTGCCATAAATTTCTTTCTAGACTTTCTGTAAAAGCATAAAATGTTTATTGAACATATCTGTTCTGACTCTACCTCTAATTCCTCAAGTTAACTTTGTTTCTCTCAGTGTCATTCTCTGGTCGGCCAGTGGATGTTAATCAGATTTTAATAAATATAAACACTTAGTTTGGAATGCCCAGTCCTAAAGCATGTAAGATTTGAATACAGTAATAAGTAATGTAAATAATATAGAAATAACTTGTTACCAGTGAATATTGTGAATACAGAATATTTGTGCTTGCCAATAGGAAGCACTCATTGGCAATAAAATAAATTTCAGGAAGCTCATTCAGAGGCCTAGGGAATTGAGGTGTAAAGATCCTTTGGGACTTGTTGCTATCTCCCTTCTAATTAACGATTCTCATTTCACTTTGAGCTGCTATGCAACTGATTAAACTTCTAGCCATAGAAACTCCTATTACAGCTGAAGATTCTCAGGAAAGAATGCCTTTCTCGCCTTTCCTGAAGCTAAGAAAGGATATAGCTTCTCATGTTTCTTGAATCAAGTAATAACTTCATTTGTTTTAAACGCCGTGAAGGGTTCGGGAAGAAGGAATTGCAAGAAGCAGAAGGATTGAGCAAGAAAGAAGGAAACAAAATGCCATTTAAAATTTTTTTTAAGAATTCCATCATTTTTTCTATGAAAGTAATGGTTACTTACCTACTTTCTAATAGGGTTACTGAAAATAGCAGTAAAGAAATGGAAATACTAGAAAGTAATAGTAATTCTTTCTAGATCATACAAAAGAGTAATGTTATGAAACTTAAATAATCTATTTATTAAAAAAACTCCTCAAGTTCCCACCAACACATGGGAAGGTAATAAACTGTGGTATGTGTACCATAGCATACTACTCAGCATAAAAAAGATGGAGACTTCGCATCCTTTGTAAAATCCTGTATGGATTTGGAGAACATTTTCCTAAGTAAAGTATCATGAGATTGGAAAATAGGTATCATACACACTCAGTACTAAGATGAAACAAGTAGATTAACAACTACAGACACACATGAGAGAAAAACTCAAATTCAAGAAGAGGTTGAGTAGGTTCTCCCCTAATGGGGACGATGCCTGGATATATGGTACCCTTCCTGAGTGAAGGACACTGCCCCAACTCGGACTTTAGCCTTACACATATAAACTATATAATCTAATGCTTTGTATTCTCCTATTAATCTAAAAGTTAAAAATGCCTATCTTGATGATATTCCTTTAAGAGAATGTTTCTTTGCTCCTTCTTCTCTACATCAGAATAATAGAAATAAACATTGAGGCTTTAAAATATTTTTTCTTGTTTGCATATTTAGTAACAAGAAGTTATTTACATGTATTTCTGCCCTGGTAGATCGTAAAACATACACAAAATAACAACTAAACGGGTGAGATACAAATGAAATTTAAGTAGTTAATCCCACTTACTTGCTGAAGAAGAATAAATGTGTTTTTCTCTTCTTTTATTAAACAGTTGTTAGAAAAAATACTCATTATAGCCACCCGCCATATAAAAAGATTAGCAGATCTTGAAATTTGTCTTTGCATAAATAGAAAATGTGCAAAGTACACTTAAGGAGTGTTTCAGCCATAGTGAAACAAATACAATTTCACATTTCAAATAATATTTGTGGACATTTTGCCTTGGTTCTTGTCAAATATGATTCACTGATCATTATTTCTACTTCTCAATATGACTAATATAAGATTTTAGATCAGGTCTTTAATAATAAAAATGTATTTTGCTTTCTATGATTTTTATTATACACCTGATGTTTGCAATATTTTGTTATATTTGATGTTTATTTACTTTCCAGAAGCCTTTTAAGACCTTTGGACAAATTTTAATAGTTAATTCACTTAACAATAGGTAGGACAATTCTAATTACACACACGCTGAGGAAGGATCCCACAACCAATTTGTTTATTTTCTAGTTTAAAAATAATAACAACAATGGGAGTTCTAATAGTTTTTTCCCAATGAATAATATCCCCAGGGATACAGATACTGGGACCAAAAGTCAAGAGGAATTTTAGAGATTGCATTTATATACATGCAATCTACATTTAGAGGCACAGAAGTCAACTAGGAGGATAGGTATTAGGTGATCTAGATCCATCATTAGCAAATGCAGTGTTTTTACGGAGTCTGTATTAGGTAAACCAGAAAAGCATTCGGGATGAGTGGGGGAAAAAATCAACTAACTGTTAGGCCAAGTGCTAACCTCACACATACCTGGGCACCTGTATTTCTTTAAAGTTTTTTTATAATAAGTTTTGTTTGCTCATCTTAACTAAGGAGACTGAAAATGAGTCCCTCCTCAGCGCTCTCCAGGCACACAGCATGTGAGAATTCCTTTGAGCTTCTCTTACTGCAGTAAACAGATCTCCCCATATTCGCTTGCCTCACAAACAGCTATTTTTATTCATCTTCTTAGTTTTAAGTCACTGGGGGAATAATTTAAATTGTTTTATTTTCTCTGATGGAAGTAGCCTTACAACCATAACTATTTTTATGCCTGTGTATATGAAGCTGTTCTGAAATAATACACAGTTCAGTGCAATGTAACAACAACAACAAAAATAATTCTGGCCTCTTCACTTAACATGTTGATGTGCTGAACAAATTTAAAGTCGTAGTTCAATAAGTCAAAAAATATGAAAGTACCACACCAGACGTCTTGTCAGGGATGTTAAGATATGGGTTCTACAACCCAATATATATATATATCAAAACCATAGGGCACTAAAGCATGAGAAGAAAGCATTACGGGGCATTTATCACTTATACTGCATGTGAGGTTAGGACTCCCGGCTTTCTTATGATGGTTCCACCTGAGTGGTGTAGAAATAAATGTATCTCCCTGTTCCTTTGCCTTCACAGTTATGCATTACACTGTAACAGATTTTCCAGCAAAAGACACTTTTCAAACAGGCAGAAATGAAGTATGTGGGACATAACAATACTGTGCCTCTTATATAGTGCGTTTCCTTAATTTATGCACAGCATACAGGTGGTCTTTTTTGTAATATATACACAGTACTTTCATGTGTTCTCAGAGGTCCTTTTGGTCACATTAATATTTCTAGTAACTCTAAAACCAACTTCATCAGATACATCAAGCTGAAGTCTGGGAGCATTCAGTGTGATTGCTGGATTTGGGTATTATTATATACTATTAGCAATGCTTTAGAGGCCTTAAGTGTGGTCTGTAACATGGAAAGTAAAAGAAACAAGCAAGCATTTTTCCTTAAGAACTGCTACTGGAGAACAGTTTATTAACATCTTTGATTTAGGTTGCTGATTCCTTCTGGTCTTCCCCAGCGAATGTTTTCCACAGAAGTCCCAGGGGTTATGGGGAATCCTCGCACAGAATGTACACGTCAGGTTGCTAAGGGGACGTTCCACTTGGCTATTCCCCTAAGGAGGGAGACCTCATACTAAAACTTATTAGGGACATTCTCTACACTAGGTGCATATTCATTAACTACACATTATACACATTATATTTTCCACTTTATTCATAGGAAATAGATGTGTAAATGTTATTCCTATTGTCAATGTCACCATGGGAATTATAGTACTAGTTTCTCTTTAATTATTTGAAATGAGTGCCTTATTTTATTTTATTTTATTTTATTTATTTTATTATTATTTTTTTTTATTATAGATAAAAATATGCACCATAGATGTGGCCCAACCCATCACCCTCCCTCCACCCAAACCTCCCCCCTCCCTTCCCCTTCCTTGAGCTGGAAAAAAATGTCTTTTTTTTTTTTTTTTCTTTTGTTTTTGCAGTTTTTGGCCAGGGCTGGGTTGGAACTCACCACCTCTGACATATGGGGCCAGCGCCCTACTCCTTTGAGCCACAGGACCTTTTAGCAGTATAGTCTTCTAACCACTAACAGATTTCTGCTCAGTTATAGTTATAGCTAAGTTGGGTAAGGCTGGAGGGAATCTTAAGGGCTTTTAATAATATTATAAAGGCATTCCTAGGACATACTTCAAGAAAGCATAGATATCTGGTTCAACATATTGATCTTACTGAGATAGCAGCAGCAGAGGTTCCTTTATCTGACAGTTACAAATTACCATTTTTTAATGTTTGACAATTGTAGACACATGCCTAATATTAGAAAGAACGTTGGCCACATCTTTTGATATTTTTAACTATACTATGCCCATGGCTTTTTCTGAAAATATGTTGAAATAAAATTTACTTTAGTCTATTTAAAAGTAATTTAACTCAGTGCATATTTAGCTTTTTCTCTATTTTTCTATCTAATGAGATCAATACAGATTATATTAAGGAATTCCATTTGCATAGAATATACCCAACATAGTGTCCATGTCCCCAGTATAAAATAATCTTGATAATATTTTAAAGTTTTCTGCTACTTGATTGATTTTTCCTGAGCTATCCAAAGCGAAGAATTACCAGTAAATCTATATTTATAGTTACTTAAATTGTTGCATATGCAAAAGGCTAAAGTATGTTAATCAGACCTATAGACTCATAGAAAAAATGCTGCCTAACAAAGCTTATTTCCCTAAAAGGAATCCACTTCAGAGAGTTTTTCAGTGAAAAATGTGAGATTAATTGACACAAATGTATTCAATTTAACTGACTTAGATTTTTAATAATGTCAATCCATTATTCTATTTTGTCTTTTGATGTACCAAATATGCATCATTTGGTGTGAAATTACAGTTTAATAGGAATTTAAGAATCACTGATTTTCCTAAAATGAGTTAAAATAGATTAGATATTATAAACGATGCAAAAAAATATATACAAGTACACCTTCATGGGTGGTTAGTAAATCATTCCTCTATAACCCATTGTTTTTAGGCATGACTACACAGTTTTTAAAAACTTTTTGATGTGTATATTTTGTATTCCTGATAAAAATTTTAAAATCTATTATAAAGGAATTAAAGTTTATTCCTTCAAATTTGTCCAGGTTATTAACCTCTGAAATGAATTGTAGACTATTCTGTCTCGCCACCCTGACTCCTTCTCCTCACCCCTGCACATTGTTTAGTCGATTTTCCCTAAATCACTCTGTTTTATTTTTAGGACTGATTTGGTTGGCCTTGTCCTAATGAACTTATATTAGTTGTTGTAACATTTCTAAATCTCATAAGGACTTTTAAAATGCTATATAGATTATATGCTACATCGTTTTGCTTCTTTTTTTTTTTTTTTTTTTTTTAGGAAATTGGCTCATAATGGATCATCTTTTTCACATTATTTTCAGATCACATTATAATCTTATAAAAAGTTTCTTATGTCACACAATTGAATATGAATCATGGAGTCATAAACTTCAGTGTATGACAGTTTAAAGTTTGCAAAGCATCTGAAGCTTTTCCTGATGGTAAAGCTTTTCTTTGTAATTCCAAATGCTCATGTGGCTTTTTTCCGGTAGTGCTTAGTCAGGCTGGCCTGCTCATTGTCTACAGATGCCCTGCTAGGTTCCTGTCACTGTGTTTCTTGTTTAGATGGTCCTTGAGCTGTGTGAAAGAAAAATTATACCAAGAAGTTGAACAAAAAGGGAAGACTTTATTCAAAACTATTGCAATAGGGGTCAAGACAATTCAGTTCTACTAAAACAAAGTGTGAGAGAGATTTTAAGTGCTGAGGTGAACTAGTGGACAGTACTAGAGGATGTTGGTAGGTATGTTGATCAATGCAATTGGGCCATTTGCTAGATGGAAGTTATCATACTTAGGCTCCTGGCCTTTAGAGACTGGGAGACAGAGGTACTGGCTTCGTTAATAATTCCATTTCGAAGGGATGGTTCCCAGGTCTTGAGAAAGACACAGTTGGATTGTAAAACTAGCCAGAGGCCAGAAGAAGATTTACATCTCAAAGAGACAGAGAATAAACTCATAATTTCAAGTTTTTTAAAGTAAATGCTCTAACAAAAAGGTGGTCAGGAACCAATAGTCAAGAAGAAACTAGAGAAAGTTTAGTCAACTAAAGGAAAACTTAAGGCCATTGTAGTCAGCTTTCATAATAAATTGATTACAGAAGCACCACTCCAAAATAGTTGAATGTTCTTCTTTGTCCTCAGCCTCATGGGAGAATACATATGTCCTCTGTCTGATTTTGAAAGTTAGAGAAAGACCACATTAGTATTAAATATTTTCAATGAAGAGGATGGAAACTATTTCAATAGTGATGTCATTTGGTCCTGTTTGGAATAATTGCCTCATATATGACTATAGCAGAATTAACTATTAAGTACCCAATAATTCTACAAATATAAACTGAGTGTGCAGTTTTATTTTATACTGTAGAAAACATTAACAATATATTTAATAAAAGCAGATTCTTAACCAATTGCTTTTCTTCTTTGGAGGAAAGATGTTTATTATTTAAGGGCATACATGTGATAAGCAGGTTGAAATTTGCATGGGTGAATCAGAAAGTTAACTGGGTTTCTTGGAAGTTAAATAATGGACCATAAACAGTCTGTGTCAAAACTTCTGTAGTTACCTAAGTAGTAATTGAACAGTCATTTTACAAATCCATTTTGTTTTTTGTGTTGAAGTCTTTAAAAGAAGGAAGGAGTTTTAATCCACTTACATATGTCATGAAAAGTTAGAATATCAGTGAAAGAATAAGTCAAAGAGAGAATAAAAATCTAGTAAAGACGGAGCAAGACATGTTATGGAAGAGACATAGGTTACTAGAAAGAAAATATTTGAATTTTGACATAACAGCCCATATTTTCAGGAAAATGAATTTGGAAAGTGAGAAATCAGTACTTAATGTACTGAGAACCTTGGAGATTTACTCCATATCTCCACAGCAGCTAGCCTGGTGCTGAATAAATAACATATATTGAACACTGGCTGATTTTTTCTTGCCATTAAAATAATACAAGGTTAATGGAGTGGTAAAGACAAATGTTAATATGGAATTGATTTGGGGAAAAGAACAATTCTTCTTAGCAAGATATGGAACACAAAAGAGGAAATGATTGTAAGTGGAAAGAACCTTCATGTTGCTTATGCATTCATAGTGAAGTAAAAACATATTGTCAAAATACTGTGGGGCCAAGAGGATAATTTGCTTTTTGTTTTGAGTACAATGCCAAATTAATAATTAATTTAAATCTTACAACAAAATACCATATCACAAATTTATAGATACGGTAACTGAGGCATTCAATGACTAAATAATGTAATAGTAGTCACAATGCTGGTATATTTGTATTAGTTTTTAACCATTTTAATGAATGAACTTTGGCTAAGATTCTAATTACGTTGCTTCTTTGATTGCTGCATGTGAAGAGTATTATATCTTGAAACTGAAGCCTCCCCCTTTCTCTCATATCTGACTTATACTTCATCAAAAATGTTCTTGACCCTGCAGTCCAAATATATAGTAGTATGTTGCTTATTGATGGGGCATACCCTGAGTCATGCACCGTGAGGTAATTTTGTTATTGTGTGAACATAATAGAGTGTACTTACACAAACCTAGGTGGTATAGTTAATATATACACAAATTAGATGGCATAGCCTACTTCTTCTAGATAACAAGTCTGTATAACATGTTACCATACTGAATACTGTAGGCAGTTGAGACACAGTAATAAGTATTTGTCTTAGTTTTCACTGCTCTAAAGGAATACCTGGGGCTGGATAATTTATAAAGAAAAGTGATTGATTTATCTCAAGGTTCTGCTGGTGGTACAAAAAGTGTGATGCCAGCATCTTTTTCTATAAGAGCCTCAGGAATCTTTTACTCATGGCAGAAGGTGAGGGGGAGCCAGCATCCTATGCAACAGAAAGGAAGCTAGAGAGAATGAGAAAGAGAGAGAGGAGGTGGTGCTACACTTTTCATTTAATTTTTTTTTAAATTTCAGAATCAAAATATTATGGGATTACAAATGTTTTGGTTACATGAATTGCTTTTGCATAGTTTGAGTAAAAGTTATTAATGTGCCCATCACCTGATAATATGCATTATGGCATCTAAGTGTGAATTTACCCTTCCCACCTGCTTGCTTTCCTTTAGTTTTATGCACATGGGTGTAGTTCCAATTTAATAGTGAGTATGTGTGGTGTTTGTTTTTCCATTCCTGGGATACTCCACTTAGAATAGTTGGCAGTTCCATATAAGTTGTTACAAAGGTATTAGTTGATTGGGTTTTTTTATGGCTGAGTTGTACTCCATGGTATACACATACCACATTTTATTAATTCACTCAGATATTGATGGGCACTTGAGTTGGTTCCACATCTTTGCTATTGGGAATTGTGCTGCAGTAAATATTTGCGTGCACGTGTCCTTTTGATGAAATGACTTTTTTTCTTTGTGTAAATACCCAATGGTGGGATTGTTGGATCCAAGTGTAGGTCTACTTTTAGTTCTTTGAGGTATCTTCCTGCAACTTTCCATAAGGTTAAACTAATTTATACTCTCACCAACAGTGTGTATATTCTTTTCTCTCCATATCCACCAGTATTTGTTTTGGGATTTTTTTGAAAAAAATCATTCTCATTGGAGTTAGGTGTTATCTCGTTGTGGTTTTGATTTGCATTTCCCTGATGATTAAAAACTTTCAGCATTATTTCATATGTTTATTGAACATTAGTCTGTCTTCTTTTGAAAAGCTTCTGTTCATATTTTTGCCACTTTTTAATGGGATAGTTTGATTTTTTTTTCTTGCTGATTTTCTTCAGTTATTTGTAAATTTTAATTCTTGGCTCTTTCTCAGATGTATGTTTCTCTGCATTCTGTAGGTTGTCTATCCTCTGTATTGATTGTTTTCTTGGCTGTGCAGAAGCTTTTAAATCAGGTTCTGAGATTTTTTTTTTTTAATTTTTAAAATTATTCTTTTTTTAGTCATTGCTAAATTTATAAATTCTTTACCCTATGCCAACATCTATTAGAGTTTTTAAAGTTTTCTTCTAGAATTCTTATAGTTTCATGCCTTGGGTTTAGGTCTTTTATCAATTATGAATTAATTTTTTGTGAGTAGTGAGAGGTGTGGATTCTCTCCAGACCTTTTAAATAATCAGTACCCATCACAACTAACTTATTACTATTAAAAAGACACCAGACTATTCATAAGGGATCTGCCTCAGTGATTTTTATAGGAATGCACCATTTCTCTATCTCACCAGATCAAAATGACTTGAATATTTCTTGTCAAGGTAAAAATAAGTCCACATATGATATACATGGCATATATGGCAAAAAATCCAGTCATCAACACTTCTTCTGTATTAGGAAATTTCAGATAAACATTTTCCCCCAGTTACCAAATGTCATTGATGAGCAGGATGATGTATGTCAACCATTTGAAGAATACGTAGCTGTTATAGACCTATTATATATATATATATTTTTTTTTTTATCAAGTCTTTTGCACATAGATCATAAATACATTTATGCCAATTTCAGTGTGTTGATTATTTGCACAAATTGGAGGGTTTACATCATACTAATCAATATAGCTTTCACCTCATTTACCCAATTATAACATTAGGACATTTGTGCTCTGCACATGATAGATCCAACTCATACTTGCAATGTGCTCCATAGTGTGGTTCCCCTACTATCCCCTACTATCCCTCCCACCCCTCTCCCCATACCTCTCCCTCCCCGTCCCTCCTTCATCTTAGGCTAAAATTGTGTTTCATTTTTCATATGCAAGTGTGAGTTATTATAAATTCGTTTCACAGTAGTACTAAGTACATTGGATACTTTTTTTCCCATTCCTGAGGTACTTTACTAAGAAGAATATTTTCCGGTTCCATCCATGTAAACATGAAAGAGGTGAATTCTCCATTTTTTTTTTTTTTTTAGAGACATATTAATTAGAGAATACAATTAAAGAAAGGTTCCCTGACTTTGAGAATCATGGCATCACACTCACATCAGCATTTTAGCCATACCTTGTTGAAATCACCGAGGCACCTAAAGAACTACAGGTGGAAGTAATTGAGCACTCTGTAGCTGACATTTTAAAGTCATTGTTTGGTGATAGGAAAGATCCAACTGAAATATGGAAAAAAGCAATAGAATACACACACCTTTGGCAACATATTCAAAAATGCTTTCTAGATTTTCACTCACTTACAGATGTGAAACTACATTCTCCTATCTAACCCAAATCAAGGTCACTGAGGTACCATACCAGTCCGTTAAGGTAACATATGACTGATACCCATCTAGAAGGATTAAACTATAAGCGTAAACCTCCATGCTGCAACCAAATATTCAAATGTGTTCTTTCCAACCAAAGCAGACACAACAACATCATTGTCATTGAAAGGTTAACTTTAAAATTAACAAATAGTTTTCAATTTTTGCAATTATTAAGTACATATTAGTTAGATTTTTACAAACTGATGTCATTTTTAAGTCTATCTGAGTGAAGTTTCTTGAATGTGGCCTTCTTTGATTAGAGGTAAATTAATGTTCTTTCAATGTACAAAACATCCCCAACCTCTTTCTTAAGCTGTTAAGTTTGGGGTGTGTGTTTTAATGCAGCAATAGAAAAGACGGTGATTTTCCATGGTAGTGGCTTTTTTCCATGAGAGATTTTTAAAAATCCCTTCTCATAAAAGGGATTTGCTTGCTATATCTTTGAATTTTCCTTTTCCTGCATTGTATCTTTTCTCACAAACAGCAATCATTAAAAAAAATGGTGAGAGGAATTATAGAATATCTGTGTGAAACCCCCTGTGCTTTCTACTTTGTTCTATTTTGTGTCTACCAGTCTGAAGAAAGTTTCACAGCAACTTTAGTAACTTAACCCAAGCTTTTCTCCTTTCTTTTGATCTCTCTTAGCTAGGTCTTTTGAGAGCTGAAATTTGAATTTAATTGTTTCATTATCAATGAGATTTTCTCAGTCTATTTCAGAAGATCAGGTTTGAAATACAAAATTCTGAGCCTATTTGAGAAATCATTTTCTCAAAAGGCCTGCATTTCTTCTAAAACAAACAATTTGATCATCACTTGAAAAGAAAACTTAACAAGGTTTTTAAGCAGAGTAAAAGTGATTTTACTGCAAACATTTTTTTTTTTTCTCGATTTGAAAGAGAATCAATTGGTGACTGTTATGATCAGTCCTAGTCAGCACTGCTCTTTGTTCTTTAATTTCCATGCTAATTGACAGATAGGGAGAGCTGGATGAATAGCTTTTTCAAAACATTACTTCAAATGCTGAAAGAGTGAGTTTTAGGGGGGTATTGTGACATTTCCTCCAAATTGACTTGAAAATACCAGCTTTTCTAGGAGCATTTAATAATATTTATTTTTATTTTTAAAAAGAATAGTTCCTTAATGTATTAAAATGCATCTTGCATTCATTTTTAAAGTTAATTTTTATTACACAGAGTAAGCTTATATCTGATAGTAAAATATTAAATCTGCAGTGCACAAAATAGTGAATCATAAATAAAACACTAATTTGTTAAAAAGTCTTCAGCAAGATGTATCTGGTTTATTTTAAAGAAAATGAATGATTTCAAAATCCATAGAAGTAAAAGATATGTAAAGATTGTTTGCATATATGCAGCTGGATTATAGCACTGTTTCAACTACTATCAAATTTTATAACTTAAAAAATTTACTTTATCTCTGGATACCAGTTTCCTAATGAAGGTATATATAACCAGTTTCCTGGTGACCAGATGAATTGAAAGTTTGTGAGAAAAGTTTTTAGAAATATACTGAAGGCAAGAGAGTTTTCTTCACATATCTTCTATCTAAACAGGGAGTCACAGTCTAAGTATCCCTCTCCTCCATTGAGAAGGAATAAAAGTGGCCTAAGCTACAGATGCAAATGCCTTAGGAGAGACCATGAAGAAGATTATCACATAGAAGGCAGCTGTGGAGTTCTAAAATGATTCATAATCCTTGAAGATATAGGCAAAGATGTGATTGCAGTCATCACTCAAGCTGTTTTTGGCTATCTCCATGTTTTCTTGCTGAACAGAATATAAACAGAGAAGAGGGACAATCAAGCCATTCACCTGTCGTCCATGAAAGTCATGTTTGTCTACTCTATTGTTTCATTTTAACATCATTCCTATTTATTATAGAGAACAAATCGTGAGCCAGTTGAAGCCTGGAGGATTCTGCAGAAAAGATAATGACATTTTCTGGTTTTGTTTCTTGCTCATCATGGCTCTTGCCCTCCTTAAATCGTGTAGGACAGCTAAAGTCCACATTTAGTGTGAAATCTAAGGTACCTGTGCCATACTAGAAACTATCTGCTTGAGGGGAGAGATGGAAGCCAGGGATAATTTCCAGTGTGTAAAATGGAACTTGGTCAAGTTTCTGTGAATAATTGGAGAGATAAGAATCACTGCTTCAGATGAACAGATGCAGGTGCTTGCCTTGACAATTGAACTTTTGTAGTTGTTGGCATGCATCCTTCCCTGCTAATAATACATTGGCACCTTCAGACTCGTCCTGGGCAGTAAAATATGTCATAATGTGTTTTCTAATTTTGCACAGACTGAGGATTTTACACTTGGGTGACACAACCACCTGAGTAGGGGCACCTGCCAACAATGTGAACTCCAAATACGTTTTGTTGAAACAACTGGTATAAGGCCACGACATGTGTAAACATAAGAGTTATAAGTTGTGATCCAGAATCTCTTTATAAGTTCAACAAACACTACAAATTCTAGCGTTCTTTATTTTTTCTCAGACTAGTTTAAAAGTGAATATTTTTCATGCTCCATTTCAAATACAATAGAGTCTAAGTAAAAGTAAAATGATGATTCATACTTTTTTTTTAAGAGTATAAAGAAAGAGAATTACAAAACATTAACCATTTTTGTATTTATTAGATAACTTAAGTACCAATGTGTGTTTATAAAATTCCAATATTGAGCCATGGTTGAATCATCTTTATATACACTTACATAGTTATGGAAGTTAGTCATGGAAGCATGTAAGTTTGTTAAAAGGTTAATTAGAACCCTTTATTGGAGACTTACAAGGACCCATGTTGTCATCTCTCCCCTTTACAGAGCTAGTAAGCCTTTTAATTAAAAAACACTTGATATTCAAATTTTGGTAATTTCCCAACCTATGTGTCCTTAACCTTCAATATAGATGAAACAAAATTCTAACTATCTAGAAGAAGTCACGTATTTGTATACAAGTTTGAATAATTGATGGCTTGACTCTAAATCTATGCAAAATACAAATGACCTGTGTGCAGACAAAAATGCACATAAATGAAATTCCAACACCTTATTTGAAAAATATATAATATTATGAAAGAGATATGTAAATGAATATAACATTTTACATATGATGTATAACATCTTACATGTAGTAGGTTACATGTAAAATTTAATGTATAAAACATAAATATTAGTATGTTTATGACCATGAGGGAAGACGAGAAGTGTAAATGATTACCTTTGAATAATGAGGTTAGCATGTTTTTTCCTTTTTAAAACACTGACTATTTAAAATAATTATTTTAATTTCTAGAAGACTGATGAGGGCAACACAGAACAGTATGTATCAAAATATAGATGAAAGTAATATATCTTATACGCACAGTTTTTGAATTTATGATACCTGGCTCTCATAAGCTTGGCACTAAATAGAACAGTTATTCTCTGAGAATTTCATTACCATCTTCTACTACCAATTTATGACTATTTTTTATTTTCTTCTGACTTTTCTGAGTCTGTGAAAATTTCTCTTTTCGTTCTTTTAAAGTAAATAAACCTTAACGTTCTTAAGACATTATACTCTTTGATTCAACCACACTCTTTTCAAAAGTTATTAATAGTACAGTCTCAGTCAGGTGAGGGCAGCAAAGAGCAGAGAAAAGAAAGAGTAATTTCTTTGTCCCTTGGGCAGCGTAGCTAGGGAACTTTTGAAGCAGGGCAGACTTTGACCTGGGAATAACAACGATCAGTCAGAGGTGTGGCAATGAACCACACGCGGAGTGTTTGTTAATCTCCTGAACATTTTGCCCCTCAAAGTTTTAGAAAACGCACAGTGAGCCGCAATGTGCAAATTGAGGGAAACATGAGAGCTACAGTACACAGAGATTTTAAGCCTGAGAAACTGACTCCAGCTAAGCAGGATAACTTTAACAAGGCACCCAGACACTGAGCGTACACCCAAGTGCTAGCTTATTTTATCAATGGTCCTTCAAAGTTGGTCAATACTTGTAGCTAGATATGTCTAGCCATAGCAAAGCCCTGTATAATCAAAGGAAAGATAATGAACAACAAATAGTGCCACTTCATCCCTGCTTTCCATACAGTGTCCCCTTTAGAGCCACACAGGCTGCCTTTGAGAGTTTCAGACAAATAAAGAGCTGTGTTCAGATCCACAGAGAATAGAGAAAAGAGCAGTAGCTACCTATGAAAACAGAACATTCGTTGCCTTCCCTCTCTTTGAAGAAAATGGAAACAAAAAATTCCCCAAACCCCAGAAATCCTGTGTGGCACTAGGTGTTGGTAATACACAGGAGTACTCCTGTAACACACACAGCTTCACAGACAAAGAACAGAGGTGGCTGAAGGTGTGATCTGAACGTAGGGAACCAATCTAGGCTATTGTTCAGATGATTACTTTGTATTCTAGGAAGCAATTTTTCTCAAACCATAAGGGGAGGGGAAAATGTAACATTCCTCTAAGGGGAAAAATTTTAATCATTTTTAGGGCATAGCTGATTAAGGGCATGTATTTAAAAAATCACTACCCTCCAAAGACCCTGGTATCTTTCTGTTTTGTGGTTCACCACCCCATTTGCAAACTACAAGAGGAGTTAAGTTATAGTTAATAAGAAAAGTATATTTGATTCCTAAGCTTGTATCTGAGGATAAAGTAGATTAATTTAAAATTCACATATCCTAATATTAGTATTCCAAAAAGAGTAACATTTAAGAAGTAATAAAGCATTTCAGATTATGTTCAAATACCTGTCAAATGTTCGTTTTAAATCTATTTACATATACTTATGTTGACGGTGTGATATTCTGTAGTAAAAAGGCAGGTTCCGTTATCAATGTTTGATGCTGACAGCTGCCAAGTCCCACCCCTTTTCACTTTCTCCATGTTACTTTCCTCAGGAAGTCAACAAGGAAGCCCAGGCGGGCCCCCATTTGCCACAAGTGGGAAGTTTAAAACATGCAAACCATGGGAGCTACAGCCTCATTCCCAAATCACCATAAACTCTCAAGGCCACTTCCCCTCACTTGGCCTCTTAAACCATTTTTGAACCTGCTTAAGAAGTTGCTATGTTTCCCCCAGAAGATATCATATGAGTAATGACCCACACCACCGTGGCCAGACATCATCAGTCTTTTGAGGGGTGGCAAATTTACACTTTCTGTTTCAGCTGGGATGTCTGTCTCTTTCCTGACCTTAGACATCAGTGCTCCTGGTTCTTGGGCTTTTGGCATCAGACCAGAATTTACTGCACAGGCCTCTGATTCTCAGGCCTTCAAACTCAGACAATTACATGACTTGCTTTTCTGATTTATCGGTTTACCTGCAAAAGATCATGGGACTTCTCAAGCCTCTGTAACCTTGTGAATGAACTCTCATAAAGAACTAAAGTCAGTCCTATTGGTCTGATTCTCTAGAGAACCCTGACAAATTCACATATATAGCTATTGTACATTTTCTTCAATAGACACATTTCATTTAATACTCTTTAGATATTCTAAGATATTTTAATATGTTGCATAAATTTTATCTTAAGATACAATGTTTAAGAAGAAAATTGAAATTCTCATCTGATTACATAAATTACTCATAATGTGTATGTCATTTTAAGTTGATACATGCCTTAATATATATTCACAGGGGTTCAGTGGAATGCTATTGTGCTCTTTAATATGTACTCTTTCTTCACAAAATAAGCTGCTCAATAAGAAAGAATAAACCCCTCCAGAGAGTCCACATGTGATTTTACTTACAGCCTGTAAATGTTATCCCCCCTGAAGATGCCTATTTTGCTAATAACTTTTAGGGTTGATTTTTATTTATCATTATTAACATCATCTTTCCTGATGCTTTGGTCTTTTTTTCTTAGCTTACCTGTTTTCATCCTTCTTTTAAATTTGTTTACTTATTATGATTGTTTCCAAACTGCATGCTCTTCTTCTCCTTCTTATTTGTAATTAAGGCACTGTCTTTCTCTTTTTAGACTGCAGAGTCCACTTTTCTCTTCTATATTGCCTGGTCCCTTTATTGTTTCATTAATCAAATCTTATACTTTGTAGATGTTACTTTCTCCTATATTGTACGCTTTTTCTCATACACTTTAGATTTTTAAAATGAGCATTTCTCTCTTTCTACCTGTAGTCAGTATCTATATGTTTGTTTAACATTATGAAAATAGGGTTTGGTATATTAATATAATACACAATTTATATTATACTAACTGACAGTTAAAAGCTTGTTTAAATGGTGACATGAATATACCTTGTTTACATTCTGGAAAGGCTATTTCTCTATTACTTTGACTTTGTATTTGATTTTAATATTTAAATGTAATGAAGATAATAGGTAGGTTGGAAAGCCGGGAAACCTTTTAAAGTTTTGCAATCAATGATACTATTTATTGTAATGCATTTTATGCCAAATTATTTTAATCTAATATACAATGGCTAGATAAATTCTGTTATTTATTTTGTTTCATGAAAAATGGAAAGAACACATTCTCACAGAAAACTATTATGAAATCATAAAGCCAGATCATAATCTATTTTACATTTTATAGAGATTGCTAAGTTATAATGCTTGAAAAACAAGCAAATTTAGTACTGAATACAATAAAACCTACATATTTAAACAGATTTAATGAGAAAAATTAACATAAGTGTTGAATAATTTGGGATATTTGATAAAATAAGAAATGGTAGCAATGATATTGGCCAATCTGTTATTTCAGAGAAATAAATAATTCCATATGTATGTTACCGGGAAAATATTTAAACTGAACTCATTTTTTTATTTTTTAAATTAAAATTTTATTATTAAAATGAATACAAACAGATTAAAAATATGCTATTATAATGCACAGTTGTAAATATTCTGTTTGACAAAATAACAATAGCAATTATATCAAGGTGAAAAAGAAGAATGAATTAAACTAAAACATCTGTTCCATTTTAATAAAATTATTAAAGATTGAAGTTCTACACACTTTATTAGAGCAAATATAGAACACAGCAACTAAAAGAGTATATAAAGCAGCTTGACTTACTTACTGATTTTCTAGGGGGAAATGAGAGAGCAGACACTCTTCTCTGATTTAGTTAACTCCTGATTGACATGAAAGATGAAACAAAGAGAATAAATAAAAACAGTCATACTCTACAGTAAAACTTTATTTCATAAAAAATAATGACTTTCAGTCGCATCTTCATCACTTTATAATTTCAGTATTTCCCAAACTTTTTCAGAAGTCTAACTTGTCATCTTTTTTAGAAGACTTTTATGACTTAAGTATATCATTTTGATCAGTGGTTGAGGGAGTCACAGGAGTGATGCAATGCTCTTTAAAATACACTTTCACAAAATAAGCTGCTACATTAGAAGAGAATGAACTTCACTGGATATGTGGGTAAATAATACATAGCTCAGGGGCCAAACCTTCAGCAGGCCTATGTGTAACAATTACACACTTAAATTAATTAGCTATGTATTCATATTGCATGCCTGCACTTCGATGAATTACTGGTTATTTATTATTCTATATTTCCGGTGGATTTTACGTCTGCTAAGCAAAAATAATACTGGCCTGTTCTTTTATAAACAATGTAGGAAGAATTTTACCTCCTCCTGTGAAGGAAATCACTAGTCCAGCAGGAAATGATTTTACTACCCTTTGCATAAATAAGATTGGAAAAAGATTAAAATAACATGCAATTTTTTTTCTCATCTCAGTTTACAAGGAAAGAAGTATGATGCCTTTCCTGTTCTTAAAATGTATTTTTCCATAAGCAATTAAAAAACTTAACGGCAATTTGTGCACAAATATTTTATGATTAATACAAGGAAAATAATCATTTATGTGTATGTGTGTGTGCATCTGTGTGTGAAAAAATTAAGCTCAATTTCAAACAAATTCTAACACATAAACACTATCATTGTGATAATTCATTTAATAAATCTATACAGCTTCTTGAGTCCCTCATACTCACTTTTCACTTTATTCAAATAAGCATGTAAAAAACGTTCTCTTCTGAAAATAAGAAAAGTTGACAAAATAACCAATACTGCTTTAGAAAAACAAATTCAAAATTCATCACAAAGGAAATACTGATGACTTCAAAGAAATTTGAAGTGTGTGTGTCCTTAGTCTTCATATTAGAAATACCATTTTTCCGTATACATTTATTTACAAAAAGAAAATACCACTTAAAACCCAGGAGGCATGTATACATTATTGAGGTTAATATCAAAAACGGAGGACAATAATTCGAAAAATATCTCATCTGAGAATAACTCATAAAATAAGGAAATTTAGGTGTGTGGACTCATCAGAGAGAATATATATATATAAATAATATAAAAAAAGTCTCTTCCAAACATATTGAATCATTTGCTTAAAATGCAAACATATGGATTAATATGCTGGCACAGTTAACAGAGGGAAAATCTAAATCCTTTCCTGGTAGGGGGCGGCCAGTACACATTACTGCCTCCAATCCACCCATTGGAGATCCCAGCACCATTCACACAGTGTCCTTTTGAACTCAAATCAATCAAGCCTTAATCCACCAGGGACTTCTACTTTGGAAGCCCAGGTAATTTTGCCATGTTGAAATTGTTGAAATCCTTGACCACAGTAGAAATTATCACACCTTATATTAATTGTTTTTTATAGTTGCTTCACTCTTCTATTCGCTTTTCTCTAATCCAATCTCCCCAACCTTCAGGGCTTGACTATGGTTCATTGGTATCCCTATGTTACCTAAAATAAAATCCTTACTATTTTCAGCATCTTTTCAGAATGAGCAGTGTGATCTGGCTCCAAGAAATCCCTTTCCCATCAACAAACCTATTACGTGGTTACTATTTGATCTTCAAAATTTCATTAGCTTTTGATGAGATGAGAAATGAGATATGGTTCTAACTTTCCTTACATTCCATTTCAAGACCAGAATGAAACTAATTCTATCTGTCTATTCTATGCCCTTTCTAATCTTCTTCCTTTCATTGGCCAATATGGTAATCACACATTCTCATTGGTTGACTACTTTGGGAATCTAACGCAAAGTATTTTGTCCTCTCAGATACCATTCAAAATTCAATTTCCCAAAATTTATGTCATTTATATTCTCTAACTTTACTGACAGTGTTCACTCTGCCAATTCAATTGGTTTCCACCCTGACTTATTTTCAAAGTAATTTTCATGAAGCTTGGGATAAACTGCAAATATCTTTGCTAAACCTTAAGTTACTTGAGATGATTTGATTCCTGATCCTTGCATATCTGTTTAGATACTATGTAAAGTTTGTCATTCTCTGGCAAATTCTCTGCCTCAGCTTTTTTGAGTTGCATTAAGTTCTATGCAAAAAACTCAGGCTTTTAACACAGGATTCTCACTTTCCTAGGAATGGTTTCTCCTCTCTGACACAATTACCTGCTGCTTGATTATCTCCTAATCCTCATTCATGTCAAATTGAAATGTCATATTCTGTGGCATTTCTCCATAAATTATCTAGACGAAGTAGTTGCTTTGTTCTTTGAGTAGCATATGTATTTCACTATCATAGATTTTTTTCACTAAATTACTTTTTCACATGTATTTTTCACTTATTAGGTTCCATTTTCTTTTAAACTATGCTCTATTTTATCTATCATTGTAATTCTATTCACTTTCAAAGTGATTTACGTATCACCTGTGTAGATTCTAAATATGTTAATATATAATAGGAAAAATAAATAATAATTGCTGCTGCATATTGACTTCCTCTGGATACATCAGCTAACTGCACAAAGTCTTCACTGTAACTCCTCCATTCCACTATTCAGAGCAGGAGCTCTCTATTTGTATTTTTGTTTACAGATCAGTAATTAAGATCCTATGTTGTTGGGAGGTAGATGCTTGTGATACAGGATTTAATGTTGCAAAAAAGGTTTGAATCTAATTGCCAAGAATCAAAATCCAATGATAATGCATTAATATGAAATAATTTTCTTATCAATATGCTAGTGAGTCATTCAATTACTTAGAAATAAGAAGAGGTATACTGAAACACTACCATTATTACAGTGAACACTTTGAACAGGTGCACCTTGATTTTAAGTGCTACATGAGATTGATGCTTCAATTAGGAAAAATGTAATTGTGGGTACTGGAGATACAAGGGTTTAATAGCTTATAAAAGTAGAAAGAAACATGTTTTGTGTGGAAGAGGAAGATGGGGCCAAGATGGCAGATAAGCAGCAACCCACACACCCTACTCTTAAGGAGGGGATTGAAAGTTGCAAGTTGATGCCCACATATGATGGACCTTCTTGGAGATCATTGTAAGTTATTAAATAATCAATGGGAGACACACATAGTAAAGGCGAGGAAGATGGGGTGATTCACTTAAAAACTCCATCTAGGGCACTGTCCTTCTTCTCACTAAGTAAGAAGGTTTCCAGCTAAGGTGAATAGGTGAAGCAAAAAACCTATGTGCTCTTGTTATCAGAATTTCTTCTTCAGTAGGTCCTTGGTCTTGGGGATTGGAAGAATGAATCCACAGGCCACAGATCAGTGGTGAGACAGGATTTATTTTATAGAAAAGAATACAGAAAAAGCACCAGAACTTGTGGCAGAGGGAAAGACCCAAGTTGGAAAAAAATCTCTCCCCTGGGTCCTTTGTCTAGGTATATATATATATATATATATATATATATATATATATATATATAGACAAACAAAGGAATGGATATAATCCCTTCTATTCTGGCAAATGTCAGTGCATTTTCTTCATGAAATTTCCCAGGCCTAGGAAATAAGGGTTCTCACTTTTAGTCCTGAATTTGGAACACTGTGCTGGAACCATTCCAAGCCCCAGAAGTTGTGTGCACCCTCAGAGGGCAGCCTTACACTGGCAGCACTGCACCCTGAAATAAGGAGAAAGATAGGTGTCTCAGGCAGCAGCGTGGGCTGTGTCCTGGTCTCCTTCAACTAACTAAGGACCTGCAGGCTTCTGTGGTGCTTGCTCCTCTCCATGCATTTGGCTCTCCAGCCCTTGCCTCCCCTTGTCTTGCTGCACCAATACCTTCCAGAGCTGATGCAGAAGGTGCAGCAAGTCTCTGGGTGCCCAACGCAGCCTGACCCAGGGCACCACCCACCCTGTATCACTCTGAGGTGAGAGAAGAGGATTCAAATAGGAAGAAACCAACAATAGAACTCTGGCAACATGGAAAGAAAAAAAAAGCTAGCTCAACAGCCCCAAAGGATCCCAATGTGTCAACAACAATGGACTCCAACCAAAAAATAAATTACCAAAATGTTCTATACACTTGCCACATTCAGGATATGGATGGCAAATAAAATGAACAGTTTGAAGAGAAATTGAAAACAAACTAAAAGAAGTCCCTCCCCCCAAAAATTGTTTTTTTCAGGACATGAGTGAAAAAAGAAAAAAAGTCCCTAAAAAGCTAGACAACACAAAGGATATAGTCAAACATAAATAAATGAAGAAGTCATTTAGCATATTTCAAAATATAGCAGAAAACTTCAATAATAACAGTCTAACCAATGCAGAAGAAAGAACTAAGAACTTGAAGGCAAAGGTTTCAAACTAACTTAGTTAAACATTCAGAAAAAAAAATCAAAGAAAGAACAATTATTCAGAGAAACATAGGACTTTGTAAAGTGAGACTACATATGAATTATAGTTACCTATGAAGGAGAAGAAAGAAAAACAAAAATGCATGGAAAATCTATTCAAGGGAATTATTGAGGAAAACTTCCCTAGTTATCATCAGAGATTTAGTTCTAAATACAAAATAGTCATTGAACACTGAGAAGATTAAAAAAAAAAAAAAAAAAAAAAAAAAAAAAGACATCTCCCAAACACATAGTCATCAACCTGGCCAAAGTCAAAACTAAGGAGAAAATTGTACAAGCTGCAATATAAAAGCAACAACTAACCTACAAAAATCAAAAAGCAAATATTTTATCAGAGACTTCACAAGCCAGAAGGAATTGGAGCACCATTTTTAGTAGTCATAAAAAGAACAACTACTAGTGAAGAATTTTGTATTCTGCAAACTGAGTTTCATCAATGATAGAGAAATAGTGTCTTTGGTAGTCAAGAAAACACTAAGGTAATTTGTCATTAATAAATCTGCCCTACAGGAAATGATTATTAAGTGCACAATACATGCAATAGCACAGGATGTTCTACCAGTGTAAAAATACCTGAAAGGTAAAGGTCATAGTTCTTATAAACCAATAGCATATGAAGAAAAATAAAGTATTGTCCAACATATACTTTATACATAATAAAGTATTGTCCAACAGAACAGCATCACACATATCAGTATTAACACTGAATGTAAATGAAATCCCAAGTGAGCAGGTGTAGACATTCTCATAGTAGATAAAATAGACTTCCAATTAACAATAATAAAAAAGAAAAAAATGATCATTATATAATGTTAAAGGGAGAAACTCAATACAAAAACATAGCATTCCTAATTACACATGCATCTAACATAGGAGCTCTCAGATTGATAAAATGAATACTACTATAAGCAGTATTTAATCAAGGAAATAAAGAGTAGCATCATAATTGCCAAGGAAATCAACATTCAACTGACATAACTGAACAGATAACTAAACATAAAATCAGAAAAAAAAGTTTGACTTAAATGGGATTTTAGAACAAATGGACCTAACACACATTTATGGAACATTCCACTTCCAACCTACAGAATATACGTTATTCTTCTCAGGCCATGGGAAATATTCCCAGATTGATCATATCTAAGGCAACAAAATTCCATAGAAAATTTAAAAAAATTGAAATTATACCACATATTTTCTTAGATCAAAGAATAATAAAACTAGAAAAGAATTTCTTTTTAGTGTTTAGGATTCATCGCGGGTACAAAGGATTAGGTTACATTGATTGCATTTGTTAGGTAAAGTCTCTCTTATAATGGTGTCTCATCCCCAAGAGGAGTGCCATATACTGTGACTGCCCATCCCCTCCCTTTCCCTGCTTCCTCAATTTCCTAACCCCATCTTACATTAGATTATCTACTGCTTTCATATTAGAATTGAGTACATTGGATTCTTGCTTCTCCATCTTGTGATGCTCAGAAAACAATTTTAAAAGGAACTCTCAAATCTACACAAAATCATGGAGATATAACCTGTCACTAAATGATCTCTGAGTCAATGATGAAATTGATATGGAAACAAAAAGTTTCCTCAAACTAAATGACAAAATGTAGACAACTATTGAAATATATGTAATGCAGCAAAGGCAGAACTAAGGGGTAAATTTATAACCTTAAATGCTTACATCAAAAAGAAAGAAATGTCACAAACTGACAACCTAATGTCACATCTCAAAGAAATGAAAAAAGAACCCCAAACAAAACCCAAACCCAGAAAAAGAAAAGAAATAACAAGTTAAAAGCAAAACTAAATGAAATGAAAACAAAAAGAGCTGGGACAACCTAAGACAGGATATGGAGAGGCTGTATGGTGGATTACATTCATAGTACCCAAAGACAGGTAAGATCACTCTGCGTTTAGTCAACCTAAGACAGGGACCAAACCATTGATGTTTGTATCCCCATGATGGGTAAGACTGAAACTGCAAGAGCAGGCAACCTAAGACAGGGGCTATGTTTTTCCGCCATACAAAAAACAAAAGAGGGAATTGTTGGGCCCTGC
>CAUYPK010036922.1:0-17095 GCA_963574355.1 Loris lydekkerianus | reverse complement strand
TTTTAGAGATGAGTTATTGCTCTTGCTCAGGCTGGTCTCAAATCTGTGAGCTCAGGTAATCCACCTGCCTCAGCCTCCCAAGTGCTGGGATTACAGGCGTGAGCCACCATGCCTGGCTAAAGATGGAATCTTGCTCTGTTGCTCAAGCTGGTTTTGAACTCCTGGCCTCAAGAGATCCTTCTGCCTCAACCTCCTGAAGTGTTAAGATTACAGACGTGAGCCACTATACCCAGCCTGCAACTTACTTTGAATAGTTTGTACCTTCATATTAATCTGAAATAAAAAAATATATAGACACTGTACTGCACTTATATAGGCAAACCAAATACAGCAGAATGTTACCAGTTGTTGAATCTGGATGGTGGGTATAGTGGAGATTATCATAAATTGCTTGAATTTATTACTATGTTAAAAAAACTTCCTAATAAGGTATGGGGGGAGTAAGGGAAGGGGTCTCATTATTCTTTCCCATTCTTCCTTCCTGCTGGCTGGAATGAAGATATGACAGCTCAAGCAGTCATTTTTTTTTAAACTCACAATTGCCTTTTCCAGAATAAGAGGTTTGGCTCAGTGCCCATAGCATAGTGGTTACAGTGCCAGACACATACACCAAGGCTGGTGGGTTTGAATCTGGCCCGGGCCAGCTAAAGCAACAATGAACAACTGCAAAAAAAAATAGTGAAGAGTTGTGGCAGTCGCCTATAGTTCCAGCTACTTGGGAGGCTGAGGCAAGAGAATCACTTAAGCCCAAGAGTTCAAGAGTTTGAGGTTGCTGTGAGCTGTGATGCCACAGTACTCTACTGAGGGCAACATAGTGAGACTCTGTCTCAAAAGAAAAAAAAAAAAAGAAGAAGTTTATTGAGACATACAATAATTCAGATAATGCACTTATTTAAAGTGTGCAATCAATGGCTTTTTACATATTTTTGTGTAACCATCACCAAATCAATTTTAGAACATTCTAGTCACCACTCCCCTCACCCTCTGAGAAAACCCCTTCATACCCGTGAGCACTCTTCATTTCCCCTCTCCCCACCCTGGTCCTGGGTAATTGCTGTTCTACTTTCAGTCTATACGGATTTGTGTATTCGGAATGTTTCATTTAAATGAAATCATGTAATACATGACCTTTTGTGTCTCGCTTCTTTAATGTAGCATAACTTGTTGAAGGCCCATTCATGATGTAGTGTGTATTAATACTTCATTCATTTTTATGACTAATATTTCATTGCAACATTTTCTCCATTTATCAGGTGACAGATGTCTGAGTTGTTTTGAATATTTGCTATTATGAATAATGCTGCTTTGAATATTTGCATATAAGTTTTTGTGTGGACACATGTTTTCATTTCTCTTGGAGTGAAATTCCCGGACCATATGGTAACCGTGCTTAACATTTTGAGGAACTGGAAAACTGTTTTCCACAGCAGCCCGTCACATTACACTCCCGCTAGCAATGTACGAGGGCTCCAATTTCTCCACATTCTTCCCAACACTAGTTATACTGTCTTCTTGATTACAGGCATCTTCATGGGTGTAAAATACAATCCCGTTGTGTTTTCGATTTGCATTTCTCTGATGGCTAATGACAGTGAACATCTTTTCAAATGCTTTTTGGCCATTTGTATAAATATATTTTTTTTTCAGAAATGTCTACTCAGACAACTTAACCTGTTTTTAGTTATTTGCCTTTTTATTGAGTTATAACTGTTCTTTCTATATTCTATTTTTTTTTTTTTTAATTGAGACAGAGTCTCGCTTTGTCACCCTTGGTAGATGGGAAAACAGTTTTACAGTTCCTCAAAATGTTAATGACTGTGGAGTCATAACTCACAGCAACCTCAAACACTTGGGCTCAAGTGATCCTCTTGCATCAGCCTCCTGAGTAGGTGGGACTACAGGAGCCCACCACAATGCCTGGCTACTTTTAGAGATGGAGTCTCACTTTTGCTCAAGGTGGTCATGAACTCCAGAGCTCAGGCGATCCAACTGCCTCAGCATCCCAGAGTGCTAGTGAAAGTGTGCTGGAGTTTTAAACAGTGGGTTCATGAAAGACACATTGCTAACAAACACAGAGTCATAAAAACAGGCTAGGATGGGGGATTGTCCATTGTGAAAAGAGAGCTGGAAGAAAGAAAACTTGTTTGCCACCCTCACGGGTAATCTGTCTGTGTTGCTTTGAGGGAGGTGCTTCAAGCTCCACCAGGGTATATTCTGGCCAGTACCTTTCACTTGCCATATTCCTTTGAGCAGACAGGACAACCCAGGTGAAATACAGAGTACACGCCACATTCGAGCATTCAGAGATTATTGATAGACATAAAAAAGCTCTACAAAAGTTAAGACAAGGCTTAATAGTCAAGGGGTGGTGGAAACAGCATATCAATTTTTACTGAAAAAAAATTTTTTTTGACTGAGTCTCACTATGTTGCCCTTGGTAGAGTGCTGTGGCATCACAGCTCACAGCAACCTCAAATTCTTGGGCTTAAGTGATTTTCTTGCCGCAGTCTTCCAAGTAGTTGGGACTACAGGCGCCCACCACAATGCCTGGCTATTTTTTGGTTTCAGTTGTTTAGCTGGCCCAGGCCTGGTTCAAACCCGCCACCCTTGGTGTACGTGGCTGGCGCTGTAACCACTGTGCTACGGGTGCTGGGCCTTTACTGAAATTTTTTTCTTTTTATATACCCAAAGCTACCCTTTTTCTAAGGTGGTATTCTTTCTTCATTCACATAGTTCAAAATAAAGACTGCATTAACCATTTTTGACCTATTACAACATTCCACTTCAAAAGTTGTTTTTTTTTTTGAGACAGAGTCTCACTATGTCACCCTCAGTAGAGTGCTGTGGCATCACAGCTCACAGCAACATCAAACTCTTGGGCTTTAAGCGATTCTCCTGCCTCAGCCTCCCAAATAGCTGGGACTACAGGCGTCTGCCACGACACCGGCTATTTTTGTTGTTGTTGTCGTTGTTTAGCAGGTGCAGGCTGGGTACGAACCCGTCAGCCTCAGTGTATGTTGCCAGCGCCCTAACCACTGAACTATGGGCACTGAGCCACTTCAAAAGTTTATTTTCTAAATTAATCTACTTAAACTACTCAAGATAGCATCTTTAGGGAGCTAAATTTACAAAACAGTAAGAATGGGAGACAGGTGGTGAAGGTCGGACAGGACCTAGACTGAACAAACCAACTATGTTAAATGGGAGGGGGGGGTTAAGGTCACGTGGGACCTAAACCGACCAGACCAGCTGTGTCATGTCCACCTTAGCCTGCCTGAGTCCATCTTATTCTCAGTACATGTACTTTCACCCTGTTGCACGATCAACATCGGTTGTGGAATCAGTCTCAGACGCAGCATCATTCACTCTGCAGGAAAAATTACTTCTCTCCCCTTCTCAGTCTACACAGGCGCCCCCTGCCCTGCTGTTCCCTCTGCCTTTGAATAAGTTCCTTCCTACCTTAATCTTTTCTGGCCCCATGCTTTGCTTTGTCAGTTTTAACTCTTTCTGTCCAGGTTACTCTCTGCTTTACAAAGTTCCCTCTAAATAATTGGCGGGGGCCACCTTTTTTTTTTTTGAGACAGAGCCTCAAGCTGTTGCCCTGGGTAGAGTGCTGTGGCATCACAGTTCACAGCAACCTCCAACTCCTAGGCTTAGGCAATTCTCTTGCTTCAGCCTCCCACTACAGGTGTCCGCCACAACGTTCGGCTATTTTTTCATAGTAGTTGTCATTGTTGTTTGGCAGGCCTGAGCTGGATTCGAACCTGCCAGCTTTGGTGTATGTGGCTGGCACCTTAGCCTGTTGAGCTACAGGTGCCGAGCCTACATTATGTTTTTTAGAGAATCATTCTCTATGATAATAGGTGTGAGCCACCGCGCCCAGCCATCATTATATATTCTATGTACAAATCCCTTATCAGATAAATTATTTGCAAAATTTTTTTGGAGAAGGAATCTCAATCTGTTGCCCCAGGCTAGAGTACCATGGCGACAGGCAGCCTAGTGCACAAGGGACCTTCCTGCCTCAGCCTCCCCAAGTGGTAGGACTACAGGCTTGAGCCACCAGGCTGGCCAGTTGGTTTGCAAATATTTTCTTCCCATTGTGGGGGTTGTCTTTTTACTTCCTTCAAGGTGTCTTTGGAAACACAAAAATTTTAAATTTTGATGAACACCAATTTATCAACTTTTTCTTTTGTGGCTTGTGACATTAGTGTGATATCTAAGAAATCGCTGCCTAATCCAACTTCACATAAACAGACATTTTGAACTATGAGGCGATAAGCTAGTTATGGTGAATTAATTAGCAGGAGAGTAGAGTCCTGGTTCCTTCTCTTATGACTGTGAAACTACAAGGTAGCCTTGAACTGCCAATTTCTAGATTTATTTCATATGGGAGAGAGATAAAGTATCTTATTTTTTAAAAAATCAAGAACTTCTGTTCCTTAAAATACACCATAGCTGGGCACAGTGGCTCATGCCTGTAAACCTAGTATTCTGGGAGGCCAAGGCAGGTAGATTGCTTGAGCGCAGGAGTTGGAGACCAGCCTGAGCAAGAGTAAGATCCTATCTCTACTAAAAATAGAAAAACTGAGGCAAGAGGATCACTTGAGCCCAGGAGCTTTAGGTTGCTGTGAGCTATGACATCATAGCACTCTAGGGTGACAAAGTGAGACTCTGTCTCAAAATATAAATAAATAAATATAGAATGAAAACAATGGTATAAAAATATTTTCAAGCACATATAACTGACATAAGTTCTGTATCCATAATGTGTAATGAACTTTCACAAATCAGTAACAAAAATCAAACGACCCAATAGAAAACCAAGCAGCAGAAATGAGAGAGTATTTCACAGAAGAGGAAACATACATGGCTCATAAACATATTAAAAGATACTCAACTTTGGGCAGCCCCTCTAGTTCGGTGGGTAGAGCGCCAGCCACATATATTCATCCTGGCGGATTTGAACCCAGCCCTGGCCAGCTAAACAACAATGGCAACTGCAACAACAACAAAAGACAGCTGGGAATTGTGGTGGGCACCTGTAGTCCTAGCTACTTGGAAGGCTGAGGCAAGAGAATTGCTGAAGCCCAACAGTCTGAGGTTGCTGTGAGCTGTGATGCTACAGCACTCTACTGAGGGCAACAGCTTGAGACTCTCTCTCAAAAAACACATATATATATATTCAACCTTATTAAGACACATAGAAATATAAATTTCATACCCACAAAAATAAGAGAAATTTAAAAGTATGAAATATCAGGTATTACTTATGATATAGAGCTATGGGAAACCACACCCTGCATGTGAAAGTATAAATTTGTATAATGATTTTGGAAACCAATGGTTTGGAGATACCTATGCAGTCAAGGAGTTATAGTGGGAGTGACAAGCAAGCTGGAGGGCAAGCTGGAAAGATGGTGGATTGTTCAGAAAATTAAAATTGGTTGTTTAGAAAATGAAAACCTAATCACAGTTTGAATCCGTGATTAGGAAGCAGAGAAGTTTTATTTATTTATTTATTTATTTATTTTTATTGTTAAATCATAGCTGTGTACATTTGTGCAATCAAGGAGTACAATGTACTGGTTTCATATACAATCTGAAATATTCTCATCAAACTGCTCAACGTAGCCTTCATGGCATTTTCTTAGTTACTGTATGTAGACATTTGTATTCTGCATTTAGTAGGTTTCGCCTGGACCCATTCTAAGATGCACCATAGATGTGGCCCCACCCATTATCCTCTCTCTACCCTAACCTCCCCCCTCCATTCCCCTCCCTTGGCCCTTTCCCCATATTCTTGTGCTATAGCTGGGTTATAGCCTTCATATGAAAGCTCTAAATTAGCTTCATAGTAGGGCTGAGTACATTTGATAATTTTTCTTCCATTCTTGAGATACTTTGCTAAGAAGAATATGTTCCAGCTCCATTCATGTAAGCATGAAAGAGGTAAAAGGAAACAGAGAAGTTTGTGTGATGACAAATACAAGGTCTAACCTTCTAAATAGTTAGCTAAAGTGGAGAGGAAGTGTTCATTTAAGATAACAAAGTATATCTTAAATGGGTCCAATCATGGTATAAAAACCACACAGTAATTTGAACAAGAAAATGTTAAGCTAGAGAGTTTACTTATCTCTTTCATGTTTACATGGATGGAGCGGGAAAATATTCTTCTTAGTAAAGTATCTCGGGAATGGAAAAAAAAATATCCAATGTACTCAGTACTACTATAAAACAAATTTATAATCACTCACACTTTCATATGAGAGATGAATCACAACTATAGCCCAGGATGAAGGAGGGAAGAGAGGGGAGAGGGAGGGGAAAGGAGTGAGGTGGTTCGATAGAGGGAGGGTTAATGGTGGGACCACACCTATGGAGCATATTGCAAGGGTACAAGTCAAATCTATCAAGGATTGAACACAAATATCTTAACACTGTGATTAAGTGCCATGACCCTTAAGGCCCTGGTCTCGGTTGCCACAGGAAGGAATCAGGCGTGACACGGATTAGAACTACAAGCTTTCGGGAGGCGGGCTAACCTTAAGTGCAGGGTAGCCCAGAGCCCCCCCTGCAACAGCTATTTATTAAGGTTACGCACAACATGTGTGGAGAGTTAAGGCAATTACATATGAGGGCTGCATGCCTATGGATTGCCATGTGTTCTTTCCCCACAACCCCCATGAAGAAGTACTAAGCATCAATGTTTAACACATGCTTACTAGTGAGTGACCGATCTTGTCTCATTCCAGAACACTGAGTTACATGGGGGACTGCCCCCACGTCACAAAACGTCTCTAGGCTTGCCAGGAGACTGTCCTGTTCTCACCGTTTCCTTTTCATGTCATAAGAATCAGTAACTATCCCTTGCAAGCATGGTGTCCATTCCTCTACAATTAAGTAAATGAGGTGAAAGATATGTTAATTAGTAGGATGTAAGCACTCTAATTTGTACAATTAATCAACACATTGAATCCCACAAAGGCATAAATGCATTCACGATCTATGTATATATGACCTAATAAAAAAATAAAATAAATAAAAAATCAATGGTAACAAGGGATTACAGTTTTGAAGGACTGACTAGTAAGAATTAAACAAGACTCTGAAAGAATATAGGATAGCAGACAATGCAAAAATAATGTGCAATAGCCAATAGTCCTCTCCACCTGGGGTTGAGACCCAGTCCTTGACGAAGAAGTTGGTATGGTGTATCCAGGTGTTGTGGTGGGCACCTGTAGTCCCAGCTACTTGGGAGGCTGAGGCAAGAGAATCACTTGAGCCCAAGAGTTTGAGGTTGCTGTGAGCTATGACATTACAGTGCTCTACAGAGGGTGACAAAGTCACCCTTCAAAAAATAAAAATAAAAAAAAGAAGTTGGTATGGTGGTAAGTCAGTGGAGTTTGTTGGACATTTGCTGTCTGTAACTTGCTGGTTTACATTGGAGGTGTCTCACCAGTGATGCTTTGCTACAGAACCACTGGAGAATAGTGCCAGGGGAAGCTGCTATCCACTGTGCACTGGGGAAACTGGCAGTTTGGCAAGAACCTGTGGCGTAAACACATGGGTAATGTGAAGAAAAATCCCCTCTTCCTGCAACGTCTCCGCACCACCACCTCCTAATAAAACTTAGTATCATGCCAGCTGGCAAAATAAGTATTTTGAGGCCCCAGGTCCTTTTTCACAGAATAGATATAAAGGGGAATTGAGAGGTCAAGGAACTGAGTGGCCATGATGATGAATTGTTGTTCTTACGGATATTGGAATAAGCTAGATATTGGCAGAAATTGGCACAGAGTAGAAGTTTCTCCAAGTGTGAACTTGTTCTATCTGTATCAGAATCAAGCGGGACACTTTCATAATACAGATTCCACTGCCCCATTGTAGATCTTCTCAACAAGAGTATCTGGGAATAGGGCCCCCAAATCTTTTTAACAAGTCCCCCAGTAGATTTGAAATTTAAAAACTGTCATGAGTATTTCAAACATGCAAAAGAAAAGAAAATAATAATATAGGTACCAGGGTACCCAGTATTCAGTTTTGCCAAACGTTCACGTTGGCTTTATTTCCCGCGATGTTTTTATTTTTCATAAAGTGTTACTCATGTTAAGTTCCACTCTCTCATTCCTTTCTCCTCCTTCCCTCACAGGAAGTGATCATCCTGGACATTGTTGTTTGTCATTCGCTACTTTAAGCAATGGAGAGCCTTTGAGGGTTTTTGAGCCAGGGTATTAACACTAGAGGGGTTTTTGGAAAATCAACCAAACTATGCTCTGCTAGAGAGTTCATTAGAAGAAAGCCTTTGAGGAAGTAGGTTCAGTGGCCCAGAGAGGGTGTTACTAAGGATCTGAAGTAGAGTGAGAGACTTCACTTCTGCCCCTCCGCACGCCCCCTATGCTCTTATGTGAAGCCTGTTCTTTGTGTCACTGTGATCCCCAGTCTTCTAATGCTCTTCCCTCACTTCCATATTCCACCATCTCCTTTCTATTTTCAACATTACATGTCTGATTTTGAAATAAAAGTTTAGTTTATTATATTTCAAACAATCAAAGAGTGCACCTAAACGATCGACACGGTTTTGCCATCTTGACTGTAGCTTGTGTACGCCAACAGCGAAGAAGCCTGGAGAGTGAGTGGTGATGAAATTGATAAAGGCCTTTTCCACAACTTGTAGAGAATTGAATATTTTTCCTTGCGAGAAGTGGTCCAAAGCCTGCAAGAAGTGGTAGCCTGTTGGTGCAAGGTCTGGTGGATCTGGTGGAGGACAGAGAGTTAGTTTCCCCGTTCAGCTTCTGTAATTTGAGCAGCATTGTTTGTGCAACACATGGTCAAGCAGTGTCTTGGCCTGCCTCTATGGACCAGTCTCAGTTGCTTAATCACAAGCATCCTCATCATTTATCCAGTTGGTTGCAGTAGACATCCGCTGTAATTGACCAGGTTTCACGAAGCTGTAGTGGGCAATACCAGCACTGGACCACCAAACAGACAATATTAGCTTTTATTGATAAATATTTGGTTTGGAGCTGTGTTTCAGCACTTCATCTTCATCCAACCATTGTGCCAAGTGCTTTTGATTGCCAAGAATTCATTTGTCATCACGTGTAACAAATGTATAGGAATTATTCACCTTTACATTGTGACGGCAAACTTAGAGATGATTTCTCTTCTGACGATCATTTAATTCATGCGGAACACATCTATGCAGCTTCTTTACCTTGTTGATTTGTTTCAAATGGTTCAATATTGTTGGAATAGTAACATCAAACCTTGCTGCCAATTCACACATAGGTTGAGCTAGATTTGCTTTCAGCTCATTGTACATCTTGGTCTCAGATCACCCATGTGGCTCATTTTCAAGATCAAAATCACCAGAACAGAACTTCACAAACCATTGACGTACTGTGCCTTCATTAGCCACATCCTTCCCAAACACTTCGTTGTCCGAGCGATCTTCTCTGCATTGGTTCCACAATGGAAGTCATATTTGAAAATAACATGAATTTTTGACGTATCCATTGTTTCACAAAAATAGCTGTGAAAAAAACTGAAAGATAATCACAAGCCAAAACTTGTGTTTGAAAGATGAGGATGTACCTTCACAGTAAAAATAAAATAAAAAGTGTCGAAGCGAAATGTCATAGATACCAACTGTTCAGCTTAGTACTTAAGGAAATCAGCCATTTCATATTTAATAATCTACTGTTAATACTTTCTTTGGCTTTCCCAGCCAACGTGAGATCTATGGGTAGTCATTTCACCTGTATGCTTACCACTGCCCTGGCATTCCTTAATTTCTTTTTTTTTTGAGACAGAGTCTCACCACGTAGCCCTGGAGAGAGTGCCGTGGTGTCACAGATCACAGCAACCTCAAATTCCTGGACCCAAGTGAGTCTCCTGCCTCAGCCTCCCAAGTAGCTGGGACCACAGGCACCTGCCCCACTCTTTTTTTCTGTTGTTGTTGTAGTTGTCATTATTGTTTTAGCAGGCCTGGGCCGGGTTCAAACCCACCAGCCTCGGTGCATGTGGCTGGCACCCCACCCCCTGAGCTACGTGCACTGCCCAATTCCTTACTTTCTTGACATTGCCCCGTATCAACTGTAACTTCCGATCCTTATACTAATGGAACAGTTTCTTCTGCCTTGAGGCAGTGGCTTTACTTGATTTTACTGTATTACTTACAGTAATATTTGCTGTAGCCAGTGGCCAAAATGAGGCAGATTTTTATCCAGATGACCTCAGTGGGCTCAAGCTTATTTATTTATTTATTTATTTTTTGAGGCAGTCTCACTTTGTCACCGTCGGTAGAGTGCTGTGATGTCACAGCTCACAGCAACCTCCAACTCCTGGGTTTAGGCCATTCTCTTGCCTTAGCCTCCTAAGTAGCTGGGACTACAGGCGCCTGCCACAACGCCCGGCTATTTTTTGTTGCAGTTTGGCTGGGGCCGGGTTCGAACCTGCCACTCTCGGTATATGGGGCCGGCGCCCTACCCACCAAGCCACAGGTGCCACCCATTGAGCTTATTTTGGACTAGAGTAGGTTCCTGAAATTGCTCAGGCTTTGTTTTTCGTCTGAAAATATAAGTGATACCTCAGTAATATTGCCAGATTTTGTTTGTCTGTAAAAAGTTTTGATGAGCAATTGTGAAAACTGTTCAAATGACAAATAAAAATGTGTTCAAGTAGGTCATACTTGGAAATTTATCACCACGTGGATTCTGTTTTTATTTTCATTACGTAGATTTAGTCATGCATCAAAGTCCATGAAAACTTTTGGTTGACTACACTTACTTTGCTTCAAGTTGAACCCCAAACATATGAAGGTCAAATCTTTGTGATAGAACTATGGGTAGACACAACAACATGGATGAGTCTCAAAAGGATGATCTTGAGTTAAAGAGGCCAGACAAAAGAAAACACTAAACTGTATGCTTCCATTTATAGAATATTCTTGAAAATGCAAATTAATCTATAGAGATTGAAAACAGATTAGTGGTTATCTGGGATTTGGGGAGAGGTGAGAGGAGGAAGAACTGAAAGATGCAAGGACATTTTGGGGATTATGAAAACTTTTATCTGGATTGTATGTGTGTAATTGTATCAAAAGGTGTATGCATATGTCAAAATTCTTAAATCATACACCTTAAATACATGCAATTTATTTTATGTTGATTATGTCTCAATAAAATTAAAAAATTGCTAGAAATAGTGTTGGTTTTCATCCATTAAAACAAATGAAAACTCCTTGTTATAATCGTGTACTGTCACCATCTGAGGTCATTCATTCATTCATTCATTCAGCATTTTTGAGCATCCATGGTTTATACCAGGCATCCTGCTGGCAACACAGTGTTACACAAGATAGACAAGGCCCCTGCTCTAGAGACCTTACATTTAGTGGAGGAGACAGATCAACAAGTAATGATAGTAAAGTGTGCCAGATGGTGGCTCGTGCCTGTAATCCCAGCACTGTGGGAGGCTGAAACAGGAGGATCACTTGAGCCCTGGAGTTCAAACCAGCCTGGGCAACACAGTGAGACCTCATTTTTATAAAAAAACAAACAAAAAAAGTTAGCTAGGTGTGGTGATGCTTGTCTGTAGTCCCAGCTACTTGAGCCCAGGAGTTTGAGGTTGTAAGGTTGCAGTGAGCTACAAGCATACCTCTCCAGCCTAGGTGACAGACCTTGTCATAAATAAATAAAAATAAATAGTAAAGTGTGATAAGTATTATGACAGGGCAAGAAAAGGCAGCTTTAAAAATCCTTAGTTAAGTTATTTAAGCTGATTATTTGGTACCAGATGACTAAAGCTGTGTTGAAAAAGCTTCCTAAAGGCCAGGTACAGTGGCTCACGCCTGTAATCCTAGCACTCTGGAAGGCCAAGGTGGGTGGATTGCTGAGCTCAGGAGTTCAAGACCGGCCTGAGCTAGAGTGAAACCCTGTCTCCAAAATTAGCTGGGCATTGTGGTGGGTGCCTGTGGTACAGGCTACTTGGGAGGCTGAGGCAAGAGGATCATTTGAGCCCAAAAGTTGAAGGTTGCTGTGAGCTATGATGCCATGGTACTCTGCCAGGGCAACAAAGGGAGACTCTGTCTCAAAAAAAAAAAAGTTCCAAGGCTTAGCAGGAAAGAGCAGCGTTTGATCTGATATTTCCCATGCTCTAGGAGAGGAAATGATGTTGAGTGTCATGGCAACAAAGGGCTATATGATTAAAGTTGGCCTTATCATAAACTTCCCAACAATATGACTATTTCAAGTGATTCTGAAAATGTTTGAGAATAATGAAGATCTCTCATTGTAGACTAGATTTTTTTTTTTTTTCTAGAGCAGTATTTTAAATGCAAAGTGTTTCTTGTTGGGCAAACATGAAACTTCCAGACTGTAGTGTAGACAGAGGACAAGTGCTCTTTTGTTCTCCAATGTTCTGTTTTCAAGTGTGTTTTACCTGCTTATGTGACCGTGTCTGAGCCTTTGCTAAGGGTACAGCAGCTGGATTGTGTAGTGGGATCAGGTCCAGAAAAAGAATTGCTAAAGAATGCAAGTAAACAGGATGTCAGATGTTATCCTTAGCCTATTTCCCTAAACATAGCTCTTTGGCTGCAAAGTAAAATGCCATTCTTCTTCTAGCTTCTGCTTATACACAGTGATGGCTGACAGCAGGCACAAGCTTCATTTGCTTGGCATGCTGTCACCACGCAACTCACCGTGTTTTGCAAGGGATGATTGTGACACATCATCTCTGTGAGATACTATGAGGACATTCGGCGGCCATTTCTTGGAAGAATTTCCTTAGCCTACCTTCTTTGAGCCCTGTTGTGCCAGCACAGCGCCCCATGAGGCTCAGATCTGTCTGACCTAAGAGCCAGTTGGCATCTTCCTCCTAACAGAAGCCAGATTTTCACTGGGGCTAGACAATTTACTGACAGCGTTTTCCCAGACTGGCCCGTGAGTGTCTCATTCCCAAGGTCCCCTGAAGTGCTGGCTCACGTCTGTTTTCCAAGAGCACTTGCTTCCTTCCCTCTCCTCTCCCCCCAGCATCTTCCTCACTTTCTTCCTTTCTAGCTTCTTGCACTGTTTGAGAGTGTGTGTGTGTGTTTCTTCTTCTTTTGTTTTACCTTACTGAATTTATTTTGCAGCTCTTGGAAATGAAAACCAGTGTTATCCAGGATTTTTACATTAATTCTTATCTGTTTCCACATCTGTGAGTGTGACCTTTGTGGTTTGAAAATCCCATATTTTGAGTGGGTTCCACTGTTGTCTGAGAAAAATTGTTTTAAACCTTTGCTCTGCAAGCACAGAAGCGAACTCAGAAAAAGGAAGACAACAGCAGATGCAATCACGGATGTGGCTTAGTCCTTGCAGCTGCCCCAAAGAGCTGTTCAGAGTGTACTGTCTTCAGTAATGAATCCAGAAGAGCGAATCGTGACATGGCTTATATCATTGGGAGTTTTAGATTCCCCCAAAAAGACCATCTGTGATCCGGAGGAGTTTTTGAAGTCCTCGCTGAAAAATGGGGTAGTGTTGTGCAAACTAATCAACAGACTTGTGCCCGGCTCTGTGGAAAAGGTAAGGCAAAGCTGCAGTTATCTCTGGCGTTGCTTACCACCAGAGAGCAGCAATAATGGAACTCTTGAGATTTTCTATTGCCCAGGTCATGGGAATTTCCTACATTAATATCTTTCTAAGAGTCAGACATTCTTACTGTTCTTATAGTTTGAAAAGTCAAAAAGTGAAATGTTATCTTTTAGGAATTGGCCCCCAAATATTAGTATAGGGAAAATCTGTTATCCCACTGGCAATAAGGGAGAAGAGCCCCCACATCACAAGCTTGCTCCGTTATGGAGATGCGCATTCTATCTCCATGTTTACAGAGGACACGTTTTAAATTGGGGGCATATAGGAGTCTGTGGAATAATAGAGTGATTTATTATAAATCTTGATGGTGCTTATTGGCAGACTGAAAGTAATACAGATTCCTTTTTTAAAAAATATCCATTGAAGGAGAGTCTATTTGCCAGCTAAGGGAATTCAAAATGTCACATAAAATTGGTAAAAACAACAGAAACCAGATATAGGTTTCTAATCCAACCTGCGTTCAAAGTGAAACTAACTTCACTCTCTTTAAAAACAAATCCAAGATTTTATTAATAAATGTTGGAGACCCATGATCATGAGACTAGAAAATTTCTAGATACTTTAAGTAAGCTTAAAGTTGTAGATCTACAATTATTCTTCTTAAAGTCATCATGGAATGTGAGTGTGAGTAAACCTCTTTTGTCTTCTTGAACCAATTTCTATTTTTACTGAGCAAATAGATTTACTTGTAATTTCTTAAACTTGAGAAAGAGTGATACAATGGTGATAAAATGCAGAGAAATGTGATCAAATGTGGAGAACGCCCAAGGGGAAATATTACTTTTATAAATTACAATGGGGAAGAGGGAGGAAGGTAATAGGTTTTATTTTATTTTTTTTCTTGAAAGCAAGAACCTAGCTCAAAAAAACTGTCTTAGTCTCTGTAATTTGCTATCAGCACACTGGGGTAGAAGGCACGAAAAAAAGTTTTTAAGTAGACATGGCTTGTATCCCGGAGTTTGGTGACAATTTGAAATAAAGACCGACCGTTTGGATTTTGCATCACTTCCTTTGGTGGTTATTTCTCTTCCTGATTGACAGTAATGTTGCTCCATGCCTTTAAAAAGCCCACTTTCTCTAGCTGTCAGCAAATGATGAATGCAGTTTGCTTGGCATGGGATGGCAATCTCCAAGTGACATTTCACTGTTTCTCCAGTATTGCTTGGAGCCCCAAACCGAAGCTGACTGCACCAACAACATTAATGACTTCCTGAAAGCATGTGCAACCCTTCAAGTGGAGGTAAGCCTACCCAGGGTGTCTTGTTCCTGTCATCAGTTTTTGCTCTGTTAATCAAGATTGGTAGCAAAAGGACTTTATTTTCACTGTCTTGGGCCACCAAGTTAAACAAAGGTAGCTTTTTATGGAAACCAGAGTTGAGACTGGTGGTCTCCAGTGGTAGATTGCTAGTCTGTCTTTTCCAGAAATCAGTTCCAAACAAAACAAACCAAAACAAAATCAAAACTCAAAAAATGATGCTTTTTATATATAACATACAAGCTCTGAAAACAGATGTCCAGTGACAGAGCTTTTGTGAATGTGTGAATGTGCTTCCCTACTAAGGGGAAACAAAAGTGGGCTGCTGGCTGTTGCAGAGGGTCACTGTAATCCCCCCAAGTTGGGAAGAGAGTAAAGGCCACTGTCATTCTTTCTCATTAACACTTTAGAACAGAGGTTTTGAAAAGCTGAGACAAGCTAGTTCTTTTTTTTTGAGACAGAGTCTCAACTATGTCGCCCTCAGTAGAGTGCTGTGACATTACAGCTCACAGCAACCTCAAACTTTCGAGCTTAAGTGATTCTCTTGCCTCTGCCTCCCAAGTAGCTGGGACTACAGGCACTCACCACAACGCCCAGCTAGTTTTTTGTTGCAGTTGTTTAGCCGGCCCGGGTTGGGTTTGAACCCACCAGCCTCGGTGCATGTGGCTGGTGCCGTAACCACTGTGCTATGGGCGCTGAGCTGACAAGCTAGTTCTGAGGTAGAAATTGTACATTAAATTATGTGGCATTAAAAATATTCATTTATTCATTTATTTGTTTATTTTAGAGACAGGGTCTTCTCTGTCCTCAGACTGGAGTGCAATGGCTGGATCATAGCCCACTGAAGCCTTGAACTCCTGGGTTGAAGTGATCCTCCCACTTCAGCTTCCTAAGTAACTTGGACTACAGGAGTGTGACATCACACCCAGCTGATTAAAAAAAAAAATTGTACAGATGCGTTCTTGCTATGTTGCCTAAGCTAGTCTTGAACTCCTGACCTCAAGTGATCCTCCTGCCTTGGTCTTCCAAGTACTGGGATTATAGGCAGGAGCCACCATACCCAGCTGCATTATTTTATATTCCATGGGCCCATACCATATAATATAGGCATAAGGCATGTTACTGAAAGAGAGGTGATATTTCCACTTGTGTGTTAAGTTATTTAACTTCTCTCTGCCTCAGTGTTTTTATCTGTAAAATGGACATAGTAGTAATAGCTACCTCATGGGGATGTTTTAAGAATTAAATAAGATACCACATAATAATTTAGAGTTAAGGGTGCTAACCTCATAAGGTCTATGAGATAAAAAGGGCTAGAGACCTAAGAATTGCTCTATATTAGTAAATAAACATTAAGAGCATTATATGCAGACAAGTAATTGAGATTTGAGCATGGACTCTGGTGCTAAACTTCTTAAAGTTCAAATCTTGGTTCTTTCTCACTAGCAGCTTTGTAACTTTGGGCATGGTTACTTAACTATACCTCCAGTCTTCCGTCTATAAAGTGGGAATAGTAGTGGCACTTATCTCATAGGACTGATGTGAGGTATCAATGAATTCATACATGTAAAGCCCTCAGAAGAGTACCTACCATATGGTAAGTAGTCTCCATGGAGTAGATATTATTATTGTTATCATTAGCTTTACCTCAGATAAACTTTACTTCTTTCACAATTTTTTCCTAAGCTTCGCCCTAGCAGCAGGTTACACTTATCTCAGAATATCCTATTCCAGTTTTCCCCTATTGCCCAATCTGAGCATGCCCTACCTCCGTCTCTGTTTGTCTGTCTCTCCTTCTGGCTTTGAAGGTAGGTGTTGCATGAGACCACTTTCTTCTATTGTTTCAGGGTCCTCAAACTGCAGCCCGCGGGCCACACGAGGTGGTGTGATTGTATTTGTTCCCGTTTTGTTTTTTTACTTCAAAATAAGATATGTGCAGTGTGCATAGGAATTTGTTCATAGTTTTCTTTTTAAACTATAATCCAGCCCTCCAACGGTCTGAGGGACAGTGAACTGGCCCCCTGTTTAAAAAGTTTGAGGACCCTTGAGCTACTATGAAACAGATCCTGGTTTTTTTTTTTTTTTTTTTTTTTAATGTTAAAAATTTGTTAATTTTTAAATTATTTCTTCAATATTAGGCTTACAGAAGGTATACTGTGATTCTTTGCAATTTTAATAATACTAAATAAAAAATAAACAAATTTTT
>CAUYPK010036919.1:0-19050 GCA_963574355.1 Loris lydekkerianus | reverse complement strand
TGCACATCGATATGATCATGGGGCATCATACACTAGTTTCATAAACCGTTTAACACATTTTCATCACACCGATCTACATAACCTTCCTGGCGTTTTTTTAGTTGTTGTGCTAAGACATTTACATTCTACATTTACTAAGTTCATCCCCATTTTAAAGATTAAGAAACTGAGGCATAGACTGGGTGCAGTGGCTCATACCTGTAATCTCAGCACTCTGGAAGGAGGAGGCAGGTGGATAGCTTGAGTTCACGAGTTGGAGACCAGCCTGAACAAGAGTAAGACCCTGCAGGGTCTGATGGTGGTGATGGAAGGCAGAGGAAGAAGAGGAGGAAGAAAAGAAGAAGAGAAAGGAAGAGGAGGAAGAGAGGCAGGAAGAGGAGAATATGACAACCATGGTAACAAAGAGACAGAGTAACCAAAAGGTCATGAGTGACAGAGATGAGGAGCAGGGGGTGCCAATTCCCGTTCTGAAGATGGAGGAGCAACAGGTAGGGTGTGGAAGTGAGGAGTAAGCAAGAAGTCTTCCTGGCCCTCTCAGGGAGAAGGAGCTGTGTCCACCAGCAATGGCTGCAAAGGAAATGGCCTCTTAAGTGAGGTGGTCTCAGGTTGGCCAGGAGGCTGTGTGGTGGGGACAGGGATTGCTGCCCTAGCAGCAGGAGGCTGGTACTGGTCCCCAGTGGTGAGCTGGTCCCCAGGCCAGGTTCCTTCTGGGCAGAGTCCATCTGAAGGCTCTGCAAACCTCTCAGACCTGAACAGAGTATAGGTTTAGGTGCAGATGAACATCCAATCCCCATCTCAGGCCTGGTCCAATAAGGCCTCATCTTCAGAGATCTAGTGGCTCTGTCTGCCCTGTAGACCTCCTAGCCATTAACCTAGTCTGGATGCCTTTCACTAGAGTCCTCCTTGTCTCTCTCTTCTCTAGGCCTGGCCTCTGACATCTGCTTCTAGATCACCTACTAGGTCAAGCCCTACAGCCTAGATAGAAAAATACTTTATTCTCTAGTGCAACTGGGCTTTTCTGACAGCAAAACCACCACCAATAAAAAAACAACAAATAGGTGGTGCCCATAGCTCAGTGGGTAGGGCACCGGCCACATACACCGAGGCTGGCAGGTTCAAACCTGATCCAGGCCAGCTAAAACAACAATGACAACTGCAATAACAACAACAAAAATAGCCAGGAATTGTGGTGGGCACCTGTAGTCCCAGCTACCTGGGAGGCTGAGGCAAAAGAATGGCTTAAGCCCAAGAGTTTGAGGTTGCTGTGAGCTGTGACGCTACAGCACTCTACTGTGGGCAACACAGTGAGACTCTGTCTCAAAAATAACAATAACAACAAACAAATAAAAGTAACAACAGCCACTAACTGAGAACTTTAGTTCTCTGTGCTAGGTACTCCTACATTTCATCTTAATCTTAAAGACAATACTGAAAAATGCATAGTCCTACTCATCTATTGTATAGATGAGACTAAAGTCTCAGGCTGGGTGATCTGCCTGAGATAACCCAGCTCACAGCGATACAGTCTGAATTTAAACTTGAGTCTGTGTAACCCCAAGGCCTAAGCCATTTTCCCTCCTTAAACTGTGTTGTCGCTCCCCAAGTCAGGGACCCCATCTGCCTGTGCATGAATGTGGGGCCCTGGATGGCCTCTTAGATTCTGCCCTTCCTCCCTCCCTTCCCAGGGGCTGAGTGAACTACAGCTTGAAGGTCGAGACTGTCCAGAGGCCAACTACTCCCTCCCCCACTCTTCTGTGATCCCCTCTCTCTTCTGTGTGTGTGTGTGGGGAGGGGGGGGGCATACCCACATCAACCCAGCCAGGCCTGGGCCTCACTGAATCTTGTTGAATTGATGTCCTCTCTGAGGCTGCTCAGCAGTGAGGCCAGCCTTCTAGTTTCCGAAGTGAAGGGTAGGGGACAGGAGGAAGAGGAGGCAGCAAAGGGAGTTGGCAAGGTTTCTGTGGCCCTGTGTTACTAGGCATCCTGGGGTGTATTAGGGGAGGCTGGCAGAGGCAGGAGGATGGACCCCGAGTGACAGGATGGAAAGCTCTGCCTCTCTAATGTCCCAATCTTCTCCACACCCTAGGGCTCCTTCCTTCTGACAGTGGAAGGGCTGTCTCCATCCTTTATCCAACCCCAGGAGGAGAACGCACAGGCCACAGTGTGTGAGGTGTGAGGTCCTGTATCCCACCACATCCCCTTCCTCATATACAGTTTAGCATGTGCTTTTCCCTTCACTGTAACACTGTTTACCTGACTCACTCCTGACCCTTCCTTCAGGGTCCAGCTCAGGAGTGACTCCTGCAGGAGGCCTTCTCTTGTCCCCAGGGCTGTGTTAGGCCTCTCCCTACCATAGTACCTACCGTGCTGCACTCTAACTCCAGTCTTGGGACTGTCTCTCCCACTAGACTGTGATCTACTTCAGGTCAGGAACAGGGCTTTATTCATCGCTGTACTCCTGGGGCCATCTAACCCACCCCTGGCAGACACCCCTGACAACTGCAGAGGCTGCTCTGAGGACTCGCACCTATGCTGGAGGCTGCCTCCTCCTCCCAGGGTCTTATGTATAGCAGCACTCCATGACCCTGGCTCCACCCTCCCTTCTAACTCCCTCTTGCCCTTTCTCTATTGCTCTTCTGAGCTGTCCTGAGTGCACACAGCCTACTGGGGGTTCCTATACCTGCTTGCTGGCTTGGTAGGGCTTCTGGGTCCTGGGAGGTAAAGGCCTTGTCATAACTTGTTTGGAGTTACTGGTGCTGGTGTCCAGTCAATCAGGAAGCAAATGGCCACAAACAGGGAAGAGGGGAGCGGGGAGCTCCCAGATGGAGGAAGAAAGTATAGTTAACCATGGTACAGGTTGTTTTCTGGGTTGTCTGGTTTTCCCAGGACTCTCAGGCACCTGAGCATTACATACTACAAGTAACAGCTCACACAGCAAGCAGTAGGCAGCACCTGTGACGGAGGCCTCATACTTGATCCAGTACTGCCCAGCCAGGCCTTGCCTCCAGAACACAGAGCTGCCTCCTGCCAGAATTATGCAGGTGAGGCTCCAGACAGGTGCAGACAGCTCCCCAGGAGCCCAGAGGCTGCAAGGTTAGAAACACCCCTGCAGCAGCAGGACAAGCCTACAGGGCACGAGGAGTCTTTCTCACACTTACCTGTGTCTCAGATGCCAGAGCAGTAAAGGAGAGTGTGGGAGAGGTGCTGGGAACATATTAGCCTTGGGTACTAAAGAAGAGGCCCTGGAGTAGCCCCAAGGCCTTGGCATGTCCCCTCTAGGTGTCAAGGGAGGTGAGGCCGGGGGCATTACTGGCATCCTCTGGCAGCTTACTCTAAAGGCCCAAATGATCTTTGACTTTGGAGCCAAGGAAGACCCACAGCCCTCGGAAGACTCTTCCCTGTCTCCCTTCTCCATTCATCCCCACCCACGCTGAGAAGGAGTTCTCACCACACAAAGCTGGCCCTGGATCCTTGCACACGGCCAGGATGGGTACAAACATCAGCAAACATGAGTGTGGGACTGTGCACACCACACATTTCCTCACCCCACTGCTTTGGTACCTCGGATCTGCCTGCTGCCAAGGCCATGCCAGGCAGAGAGCTCCTCGGTCTTTCTGGGAAAAGTGAGGCCCTGCTGTCTGCTTCCTGAGAGGCCTGAGTATAAGGAGTCCTCCGACTCTAGTTGGCTTCTTTCCTTTTCTTCGTTCTGTCCTTACTCCCGTGGATGAATTGTAAGAGCCTTAAATTAACTGACCTCTGTGTTCTTGGAAGGAACATGGGACAATACCCACCTGGCTGGCTTTGATCGAGCCCTTTGGCCCGGCATCGTTTGGACTGCCTGGCTTTCCTTTGTCTTCCCAGTGGGAAGCAGGAGCTTATGTTTGAGCGGCTTCCAGATCATTGATCAGGACTGGGCACTGAAGGGTAAAAACCAATGGGATCAAGGCCCTGCCCTTGGGAGCTCCTGCTCTGAGGGAGGCTTTGACAGGAGCCCATAGGCAGAGGGAAGGGTGTTCCAGGAGGAGATGGGCAGTTGGGCAGAAAGCCAGAGTGACCAAGCAGCCCCCCAGCCTGCTGGTATTTACCAAGGCAAACCCAATTCCCCCCCATTTCTCCCTCATAAGTATCTATCTGTGACTCTATATGCCTCAAGGCAAGGAGGACTCTGAGGATATTAATGTCTCAAGCCCCAAGATTCTGAAAACAGTGAGGTCCTCCCCACTCCCATTCTCTGCCTGGTTTGCATGGGCAGTGGGCCTACTTGAAGTTGGGCTGCCTGGCTCTTTCGTTCCCTTTGGAGAGCAGAACCAGACCCAGCAGAGGCTAGCTGCCTCATTCACCTGGTTCTGAGATGGTATCCCACCTACCCTTCCCCACTGTCCCACCTACCTGAATTTCTGGACCTGATTTCTGTCTTCTCTCTTGCTTGCTACCTACTTGACACTGACTGCACTTGGCCTTGCTTGGGAAAGAGCTGTGGAGTTAAACCAAATTGCACTGAGATCCACCACAGGCAGAAACCTATTCCAGCCCCCAACTCCTCCCTAAATCTCCAGAAAGAACTAGCTCTGCACTATAGGCAGAGGGCCGTCTGTCATCCTCCTCCTCTGTTGAAAGGCTTGGGTATGGGAAGATGAATGGCTTGAGCTTGGCAGGACCCTCAGGGTTTGCTGATTGAAGGAGAGGGGAGATGGACTGAACAAGCTGGTAGGTGTCCCTCTAGGCTGAGCTGGAAATAGAGGTCTCATGAGGGGACTCAATGGGTAGTCTAGTAGGGAGCAGTCTCACACTACTCTGTCATATAAGCTCCCTAAAGAAATGGACCCGGATGCTTGCCTGCCTAGAACAGTAAGTACAGAATCTGACCATTCCTAAAGAGTAGAACCATACTCAAGGGTAAGTTGGGGATCCTGTTACGGGTCAGTCATAAAAGCACAAAGAGGAGAGAGGCCAGGACATATGGTGAGGAATCTGCTCTCAAGCTCAGGGATCTGCTGCCCCTGCAAAATGGCTGCTCCCCAATTAGGCTTTCATTCTCCAGTTGAGAAAGAGGTCAGGACCCCTAAGACCAGAGTCAAAGACACCTCACAGAGGGTCACACAGACAGCTACAAGTCAGGGCCAGAGAGTTTGAAGATCAGGAGTGATACTGAGGCTGGCCTTAGAGACAACTTCCCTCCCCTAGGGGATCCAGGCAGGGAAGGGCCCTGGGCTGCTGGGGTCTAGTGAGGGAAGGCTGAGAAAGGACCTGCTCCTGGCGACCTGGAGGCAGGTGGTAGATATCAGGTGGCATATTAGCTCCAGGAGTCTGGCCAGTCACTCTGGCATCTCCTTTCTGCCCCTGGTTGCATCTGGTGGCTTTCAGCTTTGTGTTATTAATGCTTCTTTTGAAGGCTGCTACTTGTTCTTTGCCAGGTTAAGGGGAAGAGACTGCCTGGGAGTTGGAGAAGGCTGAGCAGGAAGGGAAGAAGCCAGTGCCAGGGGAACTCACCACTCTCTCCTTGTAGACGATGTACTTTAACCACTTGAAGTCCTGCCACTTGAAGCCAGCAAGGACAAAGAGAGAATCTCGCTCGTATTGCTCTGGCCGCTGCATGGCACCCTCGGGGTAGGTGATGCGCAGGGTGGTTTTGCTGCCCACGTCTTTCTCAAAGCCTTTCACTGGTGCTGAGTTCAGTCTACACAGAGCACATCCAGTCAGAGTTGGCCTTGCCTGTGTTTGGGGAGGCACCGACACCCCAGAAGACCACAGGTACAACGAATGGGGAGTCCATGTCACCTAGGGCCACCTAGTTGTCCATTCTAAAGCCCTACAACCCAGGGTTTTGAGGCTTCTGCTGACCTCCAGCCCAACTGGCCAATGGACAGGCAGGTTTCAGTGGGCTCAGGATCAGGGTTTAGGCCAGGATTCTTGGGTGCCCAAGGTGCTGCTTTGGGGAGCTCACCTGACCACAATGTCATAGTCGTCAATCCGTGACCCCAGAGACTTGTTGGCGAGGACACCTCCATTGCCCACAATGATGCAGCGGCGGCAGCGGAGGCTGAGGGGAGAGAGGTGGAGGCTCTGTGGGGGCTGCCCCCTGCCCCTTTGCCCTGACTCCATCCCCTTGGCAGGACCAGGCTGGGAGACAGGAAGAAGACCTGTGGGCTTCTGGCAGCATTTCTGAGAGGAGGCCAGAAGAACCACACTGGGGTATAGCTGGGCCCTGGAATTCCTTGGCATCCCTGGTCCCTGACATTTCCTGGAGAAAACAGGGGCTTGCAAAGGCTTGGGTCCCAGGAGGGGTCTCTAGTAAGACAGCATTCTAGGGTAAAGATTTCCCAAGGGCTTGTGAGGGTTAAGCAGCCTGCAGGGAAGAAAGAAAAGTGGTCTGAGCTTGAGGCTAATCCAGGAAAGCAAGAACAGGGGAATGGGAATAGAGGTGCCAGGACTCCAAACTTGGCTTATTCTCAACTCAGAAGCCCCTAGGCTTGCAGCAGCCACCAGGAGGGAGCCTACCCACTTTGCTTTTCCTGCCCCAGCCTCCTGGACATAACCTGCCCCCATCACTCGCCCCTACCACTCAGACCTCAGTTCCACTGCTGGGCTAATCTCAGGCCCAGTGTCTTCAGTTCTCACTCAAACCTCTGACGTCTGAGCACTGGGATGTCTTACCAAATGCTGACAGCCCACAGGGGAGCAGGTCCAGTGGGGTGGTCCCATTAACCTGCTCCACCCATCCATGGTGTGTATTGTGTGTGTATGTGTGGACATGCTGGAGAATCTGCCCACATAAGGGAGTGGCCAGCTGGCCTCAACACCTGTGCACATATCAGGCAGGAGGCTGGGCAGTGAGTGCTCACCTGTCCAAGGCAGGGGTCAGGTGGTACTCTTTGGTGACTGACAAGATGGCTTTGATCAGATTGTCTGTGAATAGAGGAGGAAGTTCCTGTTAGAGGGTTACTTCAGTTTCCATAATAAAGTTTGCTGATAATTCTAGTCGAAGGCACAAGTTCCTGGGCCTAGAGTGAGGTGTGGGGAGAGGGAGTTCTGAATACAAGGTTGGCCTGGGCAACTACCCTAAGTTTCTCTTTGAGAAAGGAGATGGAGGCAGAAAAACAGGCAGGTATATCTGCCCCAGGGCCAGGCCCTAACGCTGGTGTGCAGGTTCTCTCCCAGGACTGTTCACCTTCCTCGGGAGACTCATGGGTTTCCTGAGGCTCTGCAGTCAGGCCCCAGAACATGCACCCCCAGCCCACAGCCTTGCCTGGAAGCTGAAGGATCTATCTCACCCCAAACAGGAGAACCTATCAGAGATAGCAGAGATAGAGGCCACGTTGTGCTTTCTTCTGTGTCCCCACCAAGCAGACACCAGGAAACAAATGAGGAGACCTCTAGTGACTAAAGAGCTCACTCAGGCAGACCACCTGCTCGTTTTCTGATACTGCCTTCCTCTTACTCTCTTCATCTCACATTGCTAATCTCTAATCCTGCTCTATGCCAAGGCTGTCTCAACTTCACCTGCTGAGCCTGGCATCTGCCCACCTGCACTTCACTTGAGCTGCTCTCAGTGAAGATCCCCATGACCTCTGTGCTCTCAGATCTTGTGCCCACTAATCAGACCTCATCTTCTTAGCTTCTCTCTGCTTTGGCAATAATGACTGTGTTCCGTTCAAATTCTGGTATAATGAAAGCTTTATAATATATAATATGTAATTGTAATAAGGGTACTAGCTTTGGGGTCAAATCCTGGCTTTGCCACTTAAGTGTTCTGCGACCTTATATAAATCACTTCCTTTGAAATTTAGTTTCCTCATCTCTAAAATGAAGACAGTTAGGAAGATAAAAGATAATATACATAAAGACCTAATGATAAAGTACACTGGAACCACCACGAGGGAGAAAATCTTAATAATATCAAATAATAATGTAGATGTGCATAGACTAAGAGCCTACAACTATACTGCTGGGATTACAGCATTGAAAAACTCACAGATTTGTTCAAGGAGCCTTGTAAAGAATGTTCACTGCAGAATTGTTTGTAATAGCAAAATGTTGGAAACAACCTAAATGTCCACCAAAGGAAAATAGATAAAATATGGTATGTAGAATACTACATTGCAGTTAAAAATAATCAATGACCTAAATAGAGCTATACATACCAATATAAATAAATGTCAAAAACATAAGCAAAAAAAAAAAAAAAAAACACAACTACACACACATGCATATACATTGACAACATTTGTAAAATTTAAGAATATACAAAAACAATACCATATATATATATGTTTCTCTTTGAGAAAGGAGATGGAGGCAGAAAAATAGGCAGGCATATCTGCCCCAGGGCCAGGCCCTAACGCTGGTGTGCAGGTTCTCTCCCAGGACTGTTCACCTTTCTGGTGAACAGTCCTGGGAGACATATATACATATATATAACATATGTACATATATATATATATATATATATGTATTTTTTTTTTTTTTGAGACAGAGCTTCAAGCTGTGTAGAGTGCCTGGGTAGAGTGCTGTGGCATCACAGCTCACAGCAACCTCCAACTCTTGGGCTCAAGTGATTCTCCTGCCTTTACCTCCCAAGTAGCTGGGACTGCAGGCACTCGCCACAACGCCCGGCTATTTTTTGGTTGCAGCCCTCCTTGTTGTTTGGTGGGCCCAGGCTGGATTTGAACCCGGCAGCTCAGGTGTATATGGCTGGTGCCTTAGCCTCTTGAGCCACAGGTGCTGAGCCAGCAATACCATATTTTAACAGATACATAAATATGTAGTATAAAAATACATAAACAAGGCACAAGAATGCCAATGCCAAAACCAGGATAAAGGCCTGTTGGGGAAGGACTATGCAGAAAGTTTCATTATCGTTCCTGTTTTATATTCAAGCTGGGTGGAAGGTACACAAGTGCTAATTATATTATTCTTTTTTTTTTTTTTTTTTTTCTTTTTGCAGTTTTTGGCCAGGGCCGAGTTTGAACCCATCACCTCCGGTATATGGGGCCAGTGCCCTACTCCTTTGAGCCACAGGCGCCACCCTATATTATTCTTTATACTTTTTTGTATGCCTAAAATATTTCATGCAAAGAAAAGATGCCCTCAAAATTAAAAATAAACATAACTTTTTTTTTGGGGGGGGGGACAGAGCCTCAAACTGTCACCCTGCGTAGAGTGTCATGGCATCACAGCTCACAGCAACCTCCAACTCTGGGCTCAAGCGATTCTCTTGCCTCAGCCTTCCAAGTAGCTGGGATTACAGGTGCCCATAACAACGCCCGGCTATTTTTTGGTTGCAGCTGTCATTGTTATTTGGCGGGCTCGGGCTAGATTCGAACCCACCAGCTCAGGTATATGTGGCTGGCGCGTAAGCCACTTGACCCAATAATCTTTTATTTTTTTATTTTTATTTATTTATTTATAAATAAATAACTTTGTCGCCCTTGGTTGAGTGCCATAGCATCACAGCTCACAGCAACCTCCAGCTCTTGGGCTTAGGCAATTCTCTTGCCTCAGCCTCCCGAGAAGCTGGGACTACCACCCCGCCACAATGCCCAGCTACTTTTTTTTGTTGTTTCAGTTTGGTCGGGACCGGGTTTGAACATGGTACCCTTGGTATATGGGGCCGGCGCCCTACTCATTTAGCCACAGGCACCACCCAAAAATAAACATAATTTTTGAAAGGAGGGGGTAGAGACATCATTAGATGCAGCCAGAAGGTCAAGGGAGGGACTGAAAAGTATCCTTTGGACTGACCAGTGTCACTGGAATGGGGGTGGGAGGTGGACATATTTTATAAGAGTAAATGGTGAGAAAGATGAGCAGAACCTTTCTAGAAGTTGGGCAAGAATATGGAAGGAAACAAACCTTTAAGGGATGTTCCATACTAAGTGCCTTCAGACACACCTGACGGTGGGCTTTAGGGAAGGCCACGGGTTCCCTCTTTTTCCTACCTCCAATTTCACCTCTAAGAAAAAGCTTTTTACTACTGATTGGCCAACATCAAGGATATGAACTGGGCTGTTTTCCAGGAGGAGAACCTCAGAAGAAGGACACACACTAGCAGGTGCTCTCTTCATGCTGATTGATGGGCTCCATATTGCACTTTCCTGGCCTCAGCAGCTGTATGATCAGAGTCTCCAGTGGGGATCAGAGAAAACAGTGGGCTGCTTGGCTACCTGAGCCCAGGGAAAAGGAGCTCTTCATATGGTTCAACCCAAGCCATTAGATTTTTCCTTGGAGATTTTGAGGTCAAAGCTCCATTTTAGTGCTGTTTCTGGCCACTGTCTTCTTTTCAGGGAGGGGTGGGCAGGCTGAGCGGAGGGTTCAAGTATTCTTGAATCTGCTGACCAAATGATATCATGTCTTTAACAATTGTTTTATTTAATTTGGACTACAACCTTACATAATACTTTATTCTCTCCATTTTTTTTTTTTTTTTTTTTTTTGAGACAGAATCTTGCTCTGTTCCCCAGAAGAGAGTGCAGTGGCATCATCATAGCTCACTGCAACCTTGAATTCCTCGAACTTTGAATTCCTTGAATTCCTTTCTCCTGCCTCAGCCTCTTGAGATCCAGGACTATAGACAGACACTGCCATGCCTGGCTAATTTTTTCTAGTTTTAGTAGAGATGGGAGTCTTGTTCTTGCTCAGGCTGGTCTCAAACTCCTGAGCTCAAGTGATCCTCTCACCTGGGCCTTCCAGAGTGCTAGGATTACAGGTGTGAACCACCGCACCTGGCATCTCTTCACTTAACTGATGAAGAAACTAAAAGCAGAGGCAAGCAAAATAACTTGTCCAAAGTCACGGCTACTAAAGATATAGTATGGGAATCCAATCCTTCTATGTCTGACCCTAAAGCTCAAATTCTTTTCTGTTGTGCAATGAGACAGTACAGGAACTTGACAAAGAATTAGAACTGTTAAAACTACTAGGGAAGGGAAAGCCTTCAGGGAGGAGGAAGCTGTGTGGGTAGGACACTCGGGCAATGGAAGGGGAGAGTTTCTGAGAGAGTGGGGGAGGGGGAAGTCTGCCCTTGGCCAAGATAAGAAAGGACTTGCGGGGAGTCTAGGTTCAGGTGAGAAACATCAGGTGGCATTGAGGAGGAACTTGGGGGCATTCCAGGAGGATGGCCTCTGTTTTTCTGGGAACTTCCCCTATTGACCTAGTGCTAACGTCTCTGGCTGGCAGACCTTCTGTGATGCTATAGCTCTTGTATTTCCCTCCCACAGTCTTTACTGTTTTGCATTCTGAGTATCTATATTGCCACCAGACTGGAGCTCTTTGAGGACTGGAACCAAATCTGTCTACTTCACTGTTGTACACCTGTCCCTGCAAAGTGGTGGACTCTGAGTAAATATTCTATTACAGAAGTATGATAAAAAGAGGAAAGGGAAAGAGGGAGAGAGAAGGAATTGTTGAAGAGTAGAGGATGGGTGGATCTCCAGCCTGGGAACTTCTGAGCATATAGCCCTGTCCTGAAGGGTAGGAAGACAGTCTGGAGGATGTGATGCTAATGTAGGTCAGGGTTCCCAACATACCTTGACCTTTGATTCCAAAAGGCGGCACAAACTCCCGGATCCTAGCCCACTTGCGAAAGGAGTCATCCAGGAACATGGGTGCTGGCTTGGAGAACCTGGAACACAATAGGCTGTTGAGGATCATCAGAAGGCACTGGGCTGGAGTCCTGGTTGCTCTTCTGTGCATTGGTCCTGGCTGTGAACCTGCTGGAACCCATCACATCTCAGCACACCCTCCCTACCCCAGCCTGGTTACTGGGCCGTGGAGTTTGACAGGTCTTGTTCAGTGGAGCCTGAGTCTGAGGGAGCAGGCCTGGTCAGTGTTTATGTGGCCAGCTATAGAAGTGGAGAGAGAAGATTTTCTCAGCAAGGATCAACATTCAGAGTTAGAAGTTCTCTGCAAGTTTATTGAGGCATCCATCAAATAGTTACTGCTGCCCGTACTGTTCCAGCAATCTGGGAACATGGAGATGAAACACTATCAAGTGGGGCCAAAAAATATCCAAAAATACAGCCAGTGCAGGGAGATAATTTTGGAGAAAATTCTGGGAGAAGGACCACCAAGGGTGAGGAAGAAGAGTTCATGGTGAGAGGACAAGGCAGATTAAAAGCTATAGGAGACAAAAGTTTGGCAGAGAAAAAGAAAAAGCCGAGTTCTAGGAGACAGGCTGTAAAGAGAAGTTTCAAAGCAGGGGGAATGTGAGTTCTTTTGCTGGTGGAGAGAAGGGGAGAGGGAAAGCTAAGGATCTGTTTGGAGTGGGAGAGGGATCCAAATTTAACAAGAAGCTTTAATTTTTGACATGGAGAAGAGATTGAGAGGGGAATGGGAGAGAAGAAGGATAAAGTGCTGCTGAGTTGGGGAGAAGGAAAAGAGCAAGTTTCACTCTTCTTGGGCAGGGTAGGTGGCAGGCTTGGGGAGAAGGGGATGCAAAGGAAGGTGAGGCACAGAGGGAAAGCTACAGAGATGCCTTCCCATGGAACCTGGCACCCTGGCTTCGGAGACCCTTGCAGGGCACCTGGCAGTTCAAAGGATGGCCAGTACTTTTTGTCTGCTGAGAGTTTTGGTATGGGGCCTGTTTAGGATCTTTCTGTCCAAGAATGAATGTGTGGAGGCCTAGGTCTTGGTGACTCTGTCTCTTTATTTCTAACTCAACCTAGATCAGCCTTCTGAATTATAGGAGACTACAGGAGTACAGGAGAGGCCCTCCAAGCCAAGAAGCTAGAACTTACCCCTCCTCATGGAGTATAACCATGAGCATCCATTTCTCATTCCCATCATCACTAGCACCATTCCCAGGAAGAATAATATCAGTAATCATTCAGAGGCCTAACATTATTAGAGATTTTGATGTGAATTTGAAAGATGCAGAAAACTTTCAATCCTGCTCCTTCCCACATTGCTCTTGCTACGAAGAGGTCAACACTTGGGAGTGTTGAAAGGCCATTCCTGCCTCACGGCTTCCCTTTGGACTTCTGGATCCCAGCAACTGAGTCAGCACACTTGCCTCCTGTGTAAAAGGGCAATACATTTTTCTTGGGCCTAGTATATAAAATCTAAGTAAATTAATATTTTGATGTTTTACTAGAGGCACTGAGGATCCTGGCCATTGCCTCTGTGTTATATCAAAAGAAACAAAGTCCCTGGCTAAACCTACATCAAAAACCTCACCTCCTGTGTCAGGACTGAGCTTACAAAACTTTTGTAAAGTTTCTCAGAGTTGATCTTGGACAGGATTTTATCTGTTTCCCAATATATACAGGATGCCATACACTGAAAAAAATCTCCTAAGATCTAGCCAAATAATCTCAATATATTTTTTCCATATATATATATTTCCATATATAAAATATATATATATTTTAGAAAGAGTCTCACTTTGTCATTGGTACTTTCCTGGCATTACAGCTCACAGCAACCTCAAACTCTTGGGCTCAAGCAATCTTCTTGCCTCAGCCTCCCAAGTAGCTGAGACTACCAGTGCCCACCATAAAACCCAGCTACTTTTTTTAGAGATGGGTCTCAGCCTTGCTTAGGCTGGTCTTGAACTCCTGAGCTTAGGCAATCTACCCCATCAGCCTCCCAGAGTAGTAGGATTATAGGCATGAGCCACCTCGCCTGGCCAACATATTTTTTTTCCTTTTCTTCTCCCTTTCCTCCACCCCTTTTTTCAGATGATTAGATAGTTCATTATACAAATTTTTACTTTCAGAAAACACCTTTTTTGTGTGCATGTGTGTGTGTAGCCTGTAATATACGTTAATTTTGGATGAAAATACAGATAAATACAGACAAAACAAAAATATCCATAATCATGCTTGAGCTCAGGAATTCAAGGTTACAGTGAGCCAAGATTGCCCAACTGCACCCCAGCCTGGGAGGCAGAGTGTGACCCTCTCTCAAAAAATAAAAAAAATCCATAATCTATGAATACAACTTTATGGTAGATATCCAACTGATTTTCCTATTCCCATGTTATTTTGTAGACTGCTGCATAGACTGTCTTTCTTCTAATATAGAGAGAAAGGGTCAAACAACACAACCTGTAAACTGCTAATCACACGTTACGAATTGGCCAAAAGAGTGAAATATAAAAAGATGGAGAAATGAAAATATGACCAAATAAGCAACAGTTACCATATTATTAATGGCCAAAAAAAGTTCATGGGACAGATCATAACAAAAAGTATTAAATGGGCCTGATAACAGTTTCTTAAAAACCTTTGCCTCTAGTGTGTGACCTATTTGTTGCTTGCTTTTATGATCTGTTTTCAAACATTTCCCACTTCATCTCTTTATTTTATGAGGCTTTGTGTTTGGGATGTTCTTTCTGTAGCTTCTCTTTCTATTCCCTGAAAGATTAAGCCAGTATTTCTCTAACATTTCTCTCTGCTATTTGGATGCACCTCTTTGCAAAAATCACTCTTTTTCCTTCCCATGTATACATATTTTTACACTTCTTATGATAGAAAATTTCACCTACACAAAAATAGAAAAAACAGGACAGTGGACTCCCTCTCCTCAAAGACCCACTCAGATTCAGCAATTTTCAATCGTGGTAAATTTTGCTTCTTTTATCCCCCACCCACTTCCTGTAATATTTTGAAAAATCACAGAAATTATGCCATATTTCATCTATATTTTGGCATTAATTTCTAAAAGGTAAAGAAACCTTAAAAATATAACCACACCTAAACAAGTCCTCTTAAAAACATTATCACACCTAAAATGTTAACCATAATTTCTTTTTTATTTTTATTTATTCATTTATTTTTTTGTAGAGACAGAGTCTTACTCATCGCTCTTGGTGGAGTACTGCGGCGTCACACAGCTCACAGCAACCTCCAACTCCTGGGTGCAGGCGATTCTTTTGCCTCAGCCTCCCAAGTAGCCGGGACCACAGGTGCCCGGCACAATGCCCGGCTATGTTTTTGTTGCAGTTTGGCCGGGGCTGGGTTTGAACCCGCTACCCTCAGCATATGGGGCTGGCGCCCTACTCACTGAGCCACAGACACCGCCTAACCTTAATTTCTTAATAGCAACAAATATCCAATGAGTTTTCAGATCTCTCCTACTGTCTCATTAATGTTTGCTGTTCTTGTTATGATTTAATAGTTGGTTTAGATACGAATGGAAGCAGGGTCCATATATCGTATATGGCTGATCTCTGTGTCTCTTTTAAATCCATAGGTTTCCTCCTTTCTCCTTTTTCCCCTTATAATTTGTTGCTAAAGAAAATGGGTTATTTGCCCTGCAGAATGCCCCCACATTCCATCTTTTCCTGATTGCACTCAAGTATTGTTCAGTATGTTCCTCTGTCTCCTGTGTTCTGTGGACTTGTGGTCAGACTTGGTTTACTCTGCAGGCAAGAAGACTTAATAGACAGTCTTCCAGGGTGCATTCAGCAGGTACACATCCATGGCCACTTCCCTGCAATGTTAAGATTAATCACTGGGTTTAAGCACCTTGAGCTAGAACTTACAAAGTTCCCAGCAGCTCTGCACAGAATGCTTACAGCAGCCATTAAGGATCAGCCTAGATCCATTCCGTCTTTATTTATTTATTTATTTTTTTGTAGAGACAGAGTCTCACTTTACCACCCTCGGTGGAGTGTTGTGATGTCACAGGACTCAGAGCAACCTCCAGCTCTTGGGCTTCTGCAATTCTCCTGCCTCAGCTTCCCGAGCAGCTGGGACTACAGGTGCCCGCCACAAAGCCCGGCTATTTTTTGGTTGCAGTTCGGCCAGGGCTGGGTTTGAACCCGCCACCCTCGGTGTATGGGGCCAGCACCCTACTCACTGAGCCACAGGCTGTCTTTAGATGTTAGAATACTTGTATAAACTTTCAGTCATCTACTCTTGATTATCCTCAGGTACCAGTCATACAGAAAAGATAAGATAAACTTTTTATCCCCCCCATCTTTTTGATACAATTTTCAGAATAATAAGCTGATTCCTTAGTACCCTCCAAAAATGATTAATGAAGCTTTTCTTCATTAGGAATTCACACATTTTAACATATTTGATACATGTCAATCTATTGTAATCCTTATTCTTTCCAATAATCTATCCCAGTAGGCCTTTGGAGCCTTTCAGCCTGGCTCCTAAGCCCTTTGGATACACCCCAGTAATCTTTGATAATGTCTTAGGTTGTTTATTTGTTTTTGAGACAGAGTCTTGCTCTATAATGGGGGCTGGAGTGTAGTTGTGTCATCATAGCTTACTGCAATCTCAAATTTCTGACCTTGACTGATCCTCCTGTCTTGGCATCCCAGAGTGCTAGGATTACAGGTGTGAGCCCCAGAACCCAACATGTTTTCTTATATAAAAAGATGCCTCAGGCTTCTCTTACATAACCCTTCCCTTCTCTTTCCCTTTTCCTTCTGTCTCTTCCCTCTTTTCCTTTTTCCCTCCCTCCTTCCCCACCTCCCTTCCTTCCTTTCTTTCAAGAGATGAGGTCTTACTCTGTTGTCAAGGCTGGAGTGGAGTGGTATGATCATAGCTCACTGTAGCTTGGAACTCTGGGCTTGAGTGATCCTCCCACTTCAGCCTCCCAAGTACCTAGACTACACATGTGAGCCACCAAACCCAGCTCTATCTTGTACATTTCTTGGTCCCACCTAGTCATTTTCCCAAGGCACCCTGGTTCCTTTTTTTTTTTTTTTTTTTTTTTTGAGACAGAGCCTCAAGCTGTCACCCTGGGTAGAGTGCTGGGGTGTCACAGCTCACAGTAACCTCCAACTCCTGGGCTCAAGAGATTCTCCTGCCTCTGCCTCCCAAGTAGCTGGAACTACAGGCATCCACCACAACGCCTGGCTATTTTTTTTTTTTTTTTTTTTTTGGTTGCAACTATCATTGTTGTTTGGTGGCCTGTGCTGGATTCTAACCCGCCAGCTCAGGTGTATGTGACTGGTGCTTTAGCCGGTTGAGCCACAGGTGCAGAGCCCACCCTGGTTCCTTTTCATTGGAAATGGTATTCAGAGACCACCATCTATGTAGCTCATTTTGCTATGGGTTGGTCATTGTTTCTCGGTCTTTTCAGGTGGACAAAACTAGGGGATTTTTTTTTTTTTAAATTTTTTGAGACAGAATCTTGTCCCATTACCCCAGCCAGAGTGCCATAGCATCATAGCTTACACCAAACTCAAACTCCTGGGTCCCGGTGATCCTCCTGCCTCAGCTTCCTGAGAGTTGGGACTATAGGTGTGTGCCAGCAAGCCTGGCTAATTTTTCTATTTTAAGTAGTAGGGTCTCACTCTTGCTCAGGCTGGTTTTGAATTTCTGGCCTCAACCCATCTTCCCACTGTAGCCTCCCAAAGTGCTAGAATTATAGGCATGAGCCACTGGATCAGCCAGAAATAATTTGGGTTTTTTGTTTTTCTTTATTATTTGAGATTAATTGAGGGTACAAAGAATTAGGTTGTACTGATTGCATTTGTTAAAGTCCCTCTTGTAATTCTGTCCTGCCTCCAAGAGGTGTGCCCTACACCGTGACTCCCATCTCCCTTCCTTTCCCCCTCATTCTCCAATGCCCCCCTTATATTGGCTCATCTACTGGCTTCATATTAGAATTAAGTACATTGGATTCTTGCTTTTTCCATTCTTGTGATACTTTATTAAGAAGAATGTGTTTCAACTCCATCTAGGTTAATACAAAAGACGTAAAGTCTCCATGTTTTTAAATAATTTTCCATGGTATACATATACCACAGCTTGTTAATCCATTTCTGGGTTGGTGGGCCAGAAATAATTTTTTAAATAAAAAAAGTCATGTATTTATAATGCTATTCCAAATTCAAATTTAAGATAGCAAGATTTGAAATTATCTTTTTTCTTTTTTAAATAGCCTATTGATATGTAATTTATATAGCATAAAAGCCCTGTTTACTTTTCTTCTTTGATTTTATATTTGTATCTCTTTAATTCATCAGTGATACATAGTTAGGTTCATTTGTTTTATTTTGCTTTTACTTTTTAGGGAGTGCTTTTACTTCATTTAAATTTAATTTTGTTTTATGATGACATAAAGCTTTGCACAGTTATACAATTAAATTCACAAAGTATATTCAAAAAAGTCTAGCTCATATCTCTGTGTCTGACTCCTTTTATAAAACTTCTATTCCCATACAGCATTCAGTTTTATTACTTTTTATTTTATCCTTCTTTTTTTGATATAAGTAATATATATGTGTGTATATATATTCCTATTCCCTTTTGTATTTACTGAACATGTAATGTATACACATATAGTTTTGCCGATGATTTTTAAAACTAAACAATATATCTTGGTGATCACTCCATTATAGTTATATACTCGATAATACTCCATTGTGATTATGTAATCAGTCCCCTAGGTTGTTTCCAGCCTTTCATAAAGGAATTTCTACCAATAGGGATCAAAATATACAATGTCAAGCATATGTCTTTTCTATTTGCCAATGTATCTTTGGAGGATGTTCTTGGAAGTGAGTTTGCCAAATCAAAGGGAGAACATGTATCTGTAATTTTGCTCCATGTTGCCAAATTCTCCTCCACAGTGATTGTACAATTTTGCAACACCCACCAGCAATGCAGGAAAGTGCTGCTTCCCCAGACAGCCTTACCATAGAGTGCCCTGTCAAACATTTCAGTTTTGCCAGTCTAATAGAAAAAAAAAAATAGTATCTTACTGTCATTTAAATTTGCATTTCTTTGATTATAAGTAGAATTAAGCATTGTTTCATGTATGGAAGGGCTATTTGCAATTCTTTCTCTATACAACTTTATATCTCTTTTCCATTTTTCTATTGGGTATTTGTCTTTCTCTTCTCTTTTTCTAAAGCCCATTATATATTAAATATATACATCCTCTGAGTTATAATTCAATTACAAATATTTTTCCCAGTTTATTTATTTACTTAAAATGTTATGTTGTCTTGTTTTTTTTTTTTTTTTTTTTTTTTTTTAGAAAGTGCCTTAAGATGTAAACCTGGGTAGATTGCCAATGCAACACAGCTAAAAGAAAATTAAAAATCATGGTCTTATTTTATTATCTTGACTCAGCCAACCC
>CAUYPK010036916.1:0-35674 GCA_963574355.1 Loris lydekkerianus | reverse complement strand
AAATATTTCATTTGTTTGGCACTACTGTGAAAAGAATAGAGTCATTGTCTATTTGTTCGGCTTGGGTGTTGTTGGTATATATAAAGGCTACAGATTTATGAGTGTTGATTTTGTAGCCTGAGACATTGCTATATTCCTTGATCACTTGTAAAAGTTTTGTAGAATCACTAGTGTTTTCCAGATATACGATCATATTGTCTGTGAAGAGTGAAAGTTTGATCTCTTCTGACCCTATGTGAATACACTTGATCGCCTTTTCTTCCCTAATTGCAATGGCTAAAACTTCCATTACAATGTTAAAGAGCAATGGAGACAATGGGCAACCTTGCGTGGTTCCTGATCTAAGTGGAAATGATTTCAATTGAACTCCATTCAATATGATATTGGCTGTGGGTTTGCTGTAGATGGCCTCTATTAGTTTAAGAAGTGTCCCTTCTATACCAATTTTCTTAAGTGTTCTGATCATGAAGGTATGCTGGATAGTATCAAAATCTTTTTCTGCATAAATTGAAAGAATCATATGGTCCTTATTTTTAATTTTGTTTATGTGTTGAATTACATTTATAGATTTACGTATATTGAACCAGCCTTGAGACCCTGGGATAAATCCAACTTGGTCATGGTGTATAATTTTTTTGATGTGTTCTTGCATTCTGATTATTAGGATCTTTTTGAGTATTTTAGCGTCTATATTCATTAGTGATATTAGTCTATAATTTTCTTTTCTTTTTGTGTCTTTTCCTGGTTTGGGGATCAAGGTGATGTTTGCTTCATAGAATGTGTTGGGTAATATTCCTTCTTTTTCTATATTTTGGAAGAGGTTTTGTAATATAGGTACTATTTCTTCTTCAAGGGATTGGTAGAATTTTGATGTAAAGCCATCTGGTCCTGGGCTTTTCTTTTTAGGGAGATTTTATATAGTTGATGCTATTTCAGAACTTGATATAGGCCTGTTCAACATTTCCACTTCATTGTGACTAAGACTTGGTAGGTGGCGTACTTCCAGGTATTGGTCAATTTCTTTCAGATTTTCATATTTCTGAGAGTAGAGTTTCTTGTAGTATTCGTTGAGGATTTTTTGAATTTCTGAAAGGTCTGTTATTTCATCATTACCATTTCTGATTGATTGGTTAGGTTGGCCAAAGGTTTATCTGTTTTATTGATCTTTAAGGAAATATTTCAAAGAAGACATTGTGATGACATTCTGCACATCTAGAGTAATACAATGACAGCTCTGATGGCCATTTTAGAAAAAGAGTCCCAAAATTGCTTTGAAAAGTGGACTAGGCACTGAATTCAGTGCATAGCTTCCCAAGGGGAGTACTTCAAAGGTGACCATAGTGATATTTCACAATGAAGTATGTAGAACTTTTTCTAGGATGACTTCATGAACTTAATTGTCAGAACTTGTATGTACTAGAATGTTCATGAGGAAAACTTGATAATAGCTACAAAAGTTGGAAATTCTCAAAATGTCCATGATAAATAAACTTTTATATATATACACATATATATACATTCAATTGAATATTCCACAACACTAAATATAAACATTGTACAATTATAAAGCACTATGGATGATTCTTGAAAACATAATGTTTAGTGGGCAAAAATAAAAAAATGTAACTTATAGTGTTAGAAGTCACATAATGTTTGTTTTGGGGTTAGGAAAAATAATGGAATATAGCAAAGAAAGTCTTCTGGAGGGCTACTAATGTTTTGTGCCTTGATCTGGATGTTTGATACAAATTATGTTAAGTATATGGAGATTCATTTATCTGCAGATGTATGACAGATATGGCACATTAACCTTCAATACGACATTAAAGTGACAGTCTAATCAGTGAGGAAGAGCTAGTGTCATATGCTTCTATCATATCTCAGCAGAAAGTCAGAGTCTCAGCCAACAGAGGCTTAGCAAAAGCAGAGATTGATCTGCTCTATATGTAATGCTTATTACATGAGTGTTTAGTTTCTGAGGCCCATGGTAACTCTTTCCTTTAATTGCTTTATGCAGCATGTCTCAGAATGGTAGAGCAGGAATTCACAGATTGTCATGCAAGTAAGTCAGAAGTGAAGTTTAATCCTTTCCTTGCAATTCTATAACTGAGTGAATTGGTGAGATTCTAAGCAACCTCCAATGTTCAAGGGAACAGTCTGAGGTAGTTATTTGGATCATGGATTTACATAGATGAAAACCTAACTGCTGCATATAAAGTATTTGATTATAACTTTGCAAAGTCTCTCCATTTCATGCACATATACAGACATAGGAAGGAGTGAGAGAGAGAGATAACACAATAGGTACAACAATATTCATAGTGATAGATCTTTTAAAGATATCTAAAGGCCTTCTAATTAAGTTAGAATTAACTTGCTTTAGTATCCTAGAACTTAATAAAGCATAAGAGGTTTAGAAGTATGCTGAAACATTCATACAACAACAAGAAAAAAAATACAATAATGTGTGTGTACAGGCTAGGATGTTCAGTCATAGCAGACACAGAAAGCAATGAGCACCTCACAAGAATGTTATGCAGCTTGAGTTTATGAGAAGTTTTTAAGATATTTTTTACTATTTCCCTAGAAGAATATATCAAAACTCTTTAATTCCCATCAGGTAATTAATGGTGAATAATTAGCTAAGATCATGTTCAAAAACTTGCTTCAGCTAGGGAATGAATACAATATTTTAAAGATGTATCATTCAGAATCCCTCACTTCCATTTGTTAGAAAATAAAATGTGAAATGTTCTTTAAAATATCCAAAGATTAAGTTGTAATAAGTTTTATGAGGGCAAGACATTGGTTTCTGTTCATCTTTAGCAATCAGCACCCTGTCTGGCAGACAGGAGGAGATAGAAGGCACTTATATATTTGTGAGTAAACAAAAACAATTACCTGACTTTATGCATGAGTGAGTAAAGCATTATAAATAAAGCTTTATTTAAAAGTATAGACTAATGCCAAGTAAAAACTATTCCTTTGCCAAATCTTAACTATTCCTTTGCCTCTTCTACATTGGCCAAACTTTTAGGAAACCGTACTTTTTTGTTCATCCATAAACCTATCTGTTCCAAATTGTGTTAATAGTTTTATATTTGATAAATGATCATTAATCACCTTTATTCATACGTTTTGGTGTTGGAAATAACATTTGTTTCCTTTTTTCCTTTTTCGTAGATTTTAAAACATGCACTTTTTAAAGCATTACACGGTTTCTTTCTACACTCTCTAGTTATTGGTTAGAATATGTGCATATTAGACATGTATATGAAAGAATTAGATTTTTTTCATTTAACCAATTGGTATTATTTAAAAAGGATCCTGAATGTTTTCCATGTCTCACAAAAAATTCACACACGAATCATCTTAAATAGTCATTCTCACAAGACAATACCATTGGCCTGGTAAGGAATGGCCTATTGGTCTGGCAAGCGACAGCTCATTAGTCTGCATAGCATACATTAATCCAATCCACCCCATAAGTTATAGGCAGGAGAAAGTGATGAGTGCTGTTTTTCTTTCTTTCTTTTCTTTTTTTCCTGAGCCCCCAATCACTGTTCTTATTACAACCTTGGAGAAAGCCAAAAGAAGAAACCCAAAAGAAAGCAGGAAAAGGAAAACAGAAATCACAAGTAAACAAATAATGAAGTGGCAAACTTAAATTAAAACATATGAGTCATAAAATTCAAATGGTCTAACACACCAATCAAAAGTCAGAGGATGACTAAGTAGATAGACAGGGACATGACATAATGATAAGAGTTCCCCAAGAAGACAAAATAAAAATAGATTAGAAATTTTGAATGGACATGTCAACAAAGTACACATATAAATGAAAAATAAGCACATAAGAGATTTTCAACATCATTATCCAGTAAGGCAATAAAGATTAAAAACATGATAGATACCACTATATATCCATTAGAATAACTTAAAACAAACAAGCAACCCAATCAAAATCTGAAAATAGTGCTCATGAGGATGCAGGGCAACTATAATTCTTATATGTGGCTGTTGGGAATGCAAAATAATACCAACACTCTGGAAAACATTTTACTATAGGACCTAGTGACCAAACTCCAGAGTATTTGCACCAGAGAAATGAAAGCATGTTCACACAGAAACTTATACACCAACACCTACAGTAGCTTTTTTAAATGGTCTCAACCTGGAGACAACCCATATTGTGGGATAAACGAGGGATAAACAAACTGTGGTATATCTATACAATGGAACACTACTTAGCAATAAAAAGGAAAGGAAAAAAAAAACTATTAATGCATCACATGAAAACTTATATAAATATCAAAGGCATTATAATAAATTAAAGAAGCCAACCTCAAGAAGTTTTATAAATATTATTCCATTTATGAATATGATTAAATTGTGACATACTTGACAGTGACAGAGAATAAATCAGTGGTTGCCAGAGGTTAGGAGTTGAGGGAGTTATGTGTCCACAAAGGGCTTTTGGTGGTTACTAGAATCTATACTTTTTTTTTTTTTTTTAAGTGATGATGTATCTATGTAAGTTAATCGATTTTAACCAAGGTACCACTCTGGAGTTGAATGTAGATCACGGGGAATCTGTGGTGTTTCATGGGGATATATATAAATGTCTGCCAAATTTTGCAATAAACCAGAGCCACTCTAAAAAAGTAAAGTTTATTTAAACACACACACACAACAACAACAAAAGAAAGAACCACGTTTACCTTACTTATGGGGTACACCAGCATAATTTTCTCAAAAAAAAAACCATAAATAGGAAATTCAGTTCTGTTTGCAAGTTTCTCCTACGTTGAGCCCTGAAACACAAATCTTGTTGGACAAGAGGACAAAAGGACTTGGTTATCTCCATGTAGAGGGAAAGTAAACATCAATATGTTTATACTCAATATATAACTTACTATCTTATCAAACCATCCTAAAACTCAAGGCACCAGAAGTTTCCTACATTGTGGTACTCAGGGCATGTCTTGCAAGAGGCCCTTAACACTGAGATTTTCTTGTACCTTAATCATGGCAAAAACCTGTGGGGTAGAGTGTTGCTATTATATACTTCATAACTCTATTTCTAGATAGTCACTGAACTTCAGTGCCCAGAAGTTTCTTAACAGTGCAGTGTCAAAAGCATTCTTGTTTCTCTCACATTCATTAATAACAGTAATCCTGAAGGAGCTCAGAATGGTACAATAGAAAGCACATTTTGAAAAAACCTACAATGTGCCAGGCAATATACAATGTATTTAAAAGTAGTTTCCTTTGATCACTAAATCCACCAAGTAAGATACTTTTGGTTTGAAACCACCAATGAAGGAAGATATTTTTCTGCTGTGGAATTCTGGTTAGAGCATATTTAAATAAGTCATTTGTTGATAAAGTTGGATCAGATGTCAAGACCAAATTTTGCAGAATTCCCATTTCCCCTCTCTGCTGAGATTGTACAGCCCAGGAAAGAGTTGTACAAAATGAAGCACATGCAAACCAAAAAGGTAACCAAAGTCACTTGCCATTTAGAAATATTTCAGTTCAGGTTCATTTCTTTGGTGATAGTTTTTCCATCCCCATTATAACACAATTACTTCCCCAGCTGGAGGTAAACATTCTTTCACTAGTTAATGTTTTAAAACTATAATCTGCATTCTGTCTCTCTCTTTGTCCATGGAATTTAGCCTGTAGCTACCCTTATTCTCATGAATTAACTCCAGCTTTTTCAAATGAGTCAGAGAGTCTTTGTTAATATGCGGTCACTATGAAAGTTTTGAGATAGACCATGTTGTGGTTCATTATTGCACTTCCTAGAAACACCATTGACAGAGTCCTGACTCACCCATACCAGTTTCAACTTGCTCAGCTTAATAGATGTTGCTGTGAGGGTTTCATTTGCTTCCATCTATGAGGATTTTATCTTTCTTGGTTTTTTGTGTGTATCTCAAATCTTATGTAATGAACCACTAATTCTGCTTAACTGTAAGACTTTAATGTTGTTCTTCTTGTCAAAATACAGCTAAGGTATCATATTTTCTCCTTTCTTTGGCCATTCCAGGTGTCACTGACCATCTATGAAGAGAAGACCTGGTAGGTCTCAAATACCTTTGCAAACAAGGTCTGTTAATAGTTTAAAACAAAGACAAGATGTTGGGGGAAAGTTGGGGAAAATCTTATAGTTTATATTAGAGATCTGACAATTATATCAAAGGATATTACCAAATATTTTTAATAGTAATGTTCAAGTCCAACTCTTCAGGTATACTAAGCAAAAAGGACTAATCAATTATTTTAAATTTATTTATCCTATATTTATTTTAAATTTCTCCTCCCTTTACCTCTGTTAATATCTTAGGTTAAACCTTTAGAGGTTTTTAATTTGTTTTAGTTTTTCTTTATTCCTTCCTATTTCCCACTCCTATCTCCAATAAATGGTTTGGCTTAACCTTTCTCCAATTCTTAACCCTTAAATTCTGAGATTATTTTTTGAATATGCAGTTGTATTTCATAAACTCCCTTTTAAAAATCTTTGCTATAATTCTCCTTTCAGAATGCACTCAAACTCCTGACTCCATTCAGAACTGGTTTTCTTCCCTTATATTTCTAATCCTATCTTTCTGGGAACTGGCTGACAGTCTTGCTAACAATTTTGAATATCTTGCTAATCTGTTTGTATGTTTTCTTTTCTGTGTTTTGTGCATGTGTACACAATGCTACTCTATTTCCTCTACCTTGAAGGCCCTTCCCTCAATCTACCTGGAATCTGTTTATTGCTTGCTCATCTCAGCTTGGTGGTCACCTATTGCCTTTCTTGGCCTCCTTGGAAAGAATTTATAACGCCTTCTTTTATATTCTCACAAAGCTGGGTTTATAAAAGTGGGGCAATTCTTAGACACTCTCATGCCTCATTTGATATCTGAAGGAGCTCAGGAAATTTCACCCCAAAATATGGATCTTTGGTATAAAGACTATTATGAATAAAGGCTTTAGAGATCAATAGGTTTTAAAGGGGAATACTTTTTTTATCTGCACATAAGCAGATGGACCCATGAAAAAAAACAATTCTTTCTTTTTTCTCCCAGATATCTCATTGAAAAGATGACCACGCAGGTGGCACAATTTGGATATCTCATAGTTTCTTAACACTGCTGACATTTCTATTTGACAATAGGCCTATAATTGTTGTCCTATTACAACTTGTTCACCTTCCTTCTGAGATTGCTAATATTCACGGCCAGCCCACACTAAGGAAATAGATGCTGTATCCCCAGGAAATGACAAGGCAGGCAGTGCTGCTAAATATGCAGCCAAAAAAAAAGCCCTCCCTATCTTTTTTCCACTCACTATTCCAGGTCACTATTGGTAAATCTCAAATCTCTGGAGGAAGCCGACTCTCCAGGAAGCTCCCAATGGCCTTTGTGACACTCCAGATTGATTTTGTGGACTCACCTATAGCTTTAGCTTGCCTCACTGTCAGATTATTATTTGCATGGTTAGTAGCTGAACTGAATACTATCCAAATAAGTGTGCTGACACCACAATAACGGTAAAGAAATTAGTAACTGAGATTATTTCTCATTTTGATATTCCTTTATGGATTGAATCAGATCAAAGAGTCATTGCAAAGCAGAAATAAACCACTTTCTTGCAAAGAATGTGTGTTACTTATTAAATTTTCACACTCCATGCCATCCCCATTCCTCAGAGAAAACAGGATGTAAAAATCCAGACATAAAAAGGACTCTTGGAAAAAGTATTTCAAGGCACTAGACTTAAATGGCCAAAAGTATTACCTTTGGCCCTATTTAAATCCAGAATACTCCAAATAAGAGACAGAGATGAACTCCTTTTCAAATATTTTTCACATACCCCGTGCCTACTTACACCACAAAACCTTCTATTTCTGGGCTGACTGAACATTGGGTATTTAAGTGAACAATTTGATACCATAACTAGCCATGTACAGGTGCTGACTAATGTGCTTGGAGCATGTTATCAACAGGTGAGAGGAGCGTGGCCTCCTGAGCTGACAAGCGTTGCCATCTTTCTTGACCAAGAGATCACGTGCACATCAATGTTTTCACAAGAAGACATTCACTGTCACCTTACTGAAAAGGCCCTTGTGTTAATCACCTGTACCACCATCAAAATAAAAGAAAACTCCTGCATTCATATAAGCCATGCCAAACTACATTGAGACAATTGGAGGACACTCTGTACAAGTGACGGAAAATAAGGATTTCCAGGGCCAATTACCAGGCCTCTGAAACAATACATCTTCATGAAGTAGCTAGCTTTGACAGATTTTTCCCAAGCTTGTGAATCAAGAAACCCCATTTTCATCTAAAAACTGCTTTTTCTGTTTTAACTGCCCCACAAAAGGTGTCATTTTAAATACTTATTCTTTGAAGCCTCACCTTTTGAAGATTTCTCATTGGAAAGCTGCTTGGAAATAGCCCAAACCTAATCCTTTATCCCTTTTAATCTTTCACTACAACTCTTTCAAACTATGACTTACTCTTGCTAACCTTTACTGTTTTTTGGCATGTCAGGCACAGACTCACCATCCCTTTGTACCACATTAACTAATCAGTGTAATTGTAGGTTATTCAAACATCCAAATCACTCAGAAGAACCAAAATTCATTTTGTTTCTGCCAATGTGAGTGCCTGGTGGAACTAGTCCAGAAGATGGAGGTATGACAAGATGTGGCAAGAAAAACAACATGCTGCTTCTCCTGTTGGTAAGTAAACTGGACACACACACAAAAAAAACCTCTGTGGGAGCTTAGGAACTATCTGTTTCTCAGGTAAAGTTATCAGAAATAATTTTTTCCCTCTGCATTAAAAACACAGACGATGCTGTATCTTTTCTGGGTGACATACGAGGGCAACATTGAAATAAGACCTTACAGTTTGATTCCACAGATGGCATTCTTGCACCTCTTACAAAGATCATAGATGGTGCTGACACTAACCCTCATTATGTCAATGCTTGTCAAATCACCAGATGTTATGGATGGCTCACAATTTGCCTGTGCAAATTGAAGGAGCTTATTTGCTCCCCTTATAAAGTTGTCAGACACTCAATATTGCATATGGATAGAACAAAAGTCTTTAATGACTTGGTTAGGTGACCAAACCAAGCCCTATAGATGCCAGAACCAGACCAAAACACTTTTATATCAAATATTTTGCCACATGTTCTATTCTCACAGACTGGCAGAGACTCAGGGAAACTAGAAATGTGGAAGTGCCAATGAGGAAGAAAAGGCCCCAAAAACTCCGGGCTGGGAAATCACAGGTTGAAACCTGACTCTGTCTGTAAATCACACTGGTCTTTTCATCATGTGTGGTAGTAAAGCATACTAGCGGTCCCCCAACTCCTGGTGGTCAGGATGGTATGAACTTGGTTATCTGACAGTCTCTGTTACCAGGTACTCCACCATAAATGCCAGCCAAATTACAAACTTGGGCTCTTCCATTCATAAAATGGTACTAACGTGACATTATATTGGAAAACAAAACAACAACAATAAAAACCCTTATATATCACAATTGTAGGGTATTTTTTTTTTTTTTTTCAATGCTTAGAACTCTTTTCTTGGCATTTGGAACTTAAGAGATTGAAAAGTAGTTTGAATTGCTCTATAATAATTACTAGAACCAAAGTTTAATATCACTATGCAAGCATTGAGAGCACTTAAGTTAGAAATCAACGGCCTAACTTCTGTTCTATTTGAAAATTGATGCCTCTTGGATGTCCTGACATCCTGACAAAGAGAAGCTTATGCAATTATTGGTGGAAAGTGCTATTTCTATATAAACTGCTCAGGCAAGTAGAGAATGATCTAAACCTCTTAAAAGACAAGATAAATATTCTCTATCAGATTAATGAAGTGAAACCATTCTATTGGTCTAAACTATTCCCAGTAATGGGAGACTGGTTTAATGGAGTGTGGAGAAATGTGCTTAGATCTGTTCTTTTCTACTTCTTCATTCTTACGCTAATCAACATTCTTGTCTCCGTTTTCAGATTTCTTGTTATTTGTCTAGAAATCTGATAGCTCTCTCTATAGCCACTGACTCAGCTTTTAATATGTGAAGTTCTAGGGAAGTTCCAGATAGGGGGGATGAAGGAGCTTAGGAAATTTCACACCAACATGTGACTCCTTTGTGTAAAAATTATTTTAAATCTTTAGAGATCAATAGGCCTTAGAAGGGACTTTCCGTCTCTATCTTCACAAAACCAGATGGACCCATCAAAAAGAACAATTGCCTTTCCTTCCTCTTCCTGTTATCTCACTATATTGCTGGAAAGATCGAGAATGCAACCAGACCTGACCCAAATCATTTTAAAGGTAATGTCGTCTCTCACGTTAATGTGCAGAGAATCTTTTACATGTCAATCTGTTTCCCCTCTCTCCAGTCATTCTCCCAAGAATCTGTTCATCCTCCTTGGTAACCATTTACTGCCCCCAAACAAAATAATTTATATTTCTCATTTCCTCTTCCCTATAAAATTAGAGTACAAAAGTTTCTGGACACCACTGGGATACTGGGTAATCACTCTGTGATTCTGCTCATGCACACATGAGCAGAATACATTTCTTTCTCTTATTAATCTGCCTTATTAATCTCTTATTAATCTGCACACATGAGCAGAATACATTTCTTTCTGTTATTAATCTGCCTTACTTGGCAAGTTGATATTTCAAGCCAACCTTCCGGAGTAAAGGGGAGTATCCACTCACCCCCCTTCCCACATATGATTACTCTTACAAATGACAAATATCTGTATGCTGTGTTTCTATAACATTTCTCCACTGTATAAATTGAGAAAGGAAGAGAAGGTATGCTTATCTTAGGACAACCATTTGTGCTACAGTTGGACATACAGATTCAGCCTACAAAGAGGTAGCAGCATGTTACATAACAGGGGATCCTAAAAGGTGGTCACAACACAGCCTCAGAAGTTGGATCTTCAAGTCTAGTGAACTCCAGGTTAGATTACGACTTTGGACTTACCACTGCTAGGTAAGGGTTAAATATGCGCCCCAGTGTCAGTCCAAGTTAGAAAGCACTTTCTGATGGGCACAGATGTTAGAGAAAGATGCTTTGGGTGGGGGTAGCAGATGGACAGAAATAAAAGAGACAGAAAAGAGACACAAATATTCATTAAATCTGACAAGGGGGAGAATTATCCATCATGAAGTGGTACTCCATGTGGAGGAATCCTGGAAGATTTAGGATACTCACAAAACAGTCTTTTCTGAATCATAGGTCTGAAATTATTTAATCTTTAGCCCTTTATCCTCTTATTTGGCTAGAAAATGCTTAAACACAGGTGCTGAAATTAGCATATGTACATAATGTAGTTTCTGAAACTTAGTACATACCCAATAAATTTTCTTTTCTTTTCTTTCTTTCTTTCTTTTTTCTTTTTTCTTTTTTTTTTTTAGAGACAGAGTCTCACTTTGTTACCCTCAGTAGAGTGCTGTGGTGTCTCAGATCACAGCAACCTCCAGTTCTTGGGTTTAGGCTATCCTCTTGCCTCAGCCTCCCAAGTAGCTGGGACTAAAGGGTCCACCACAACATCCAGCTATTTTTTGTTGCAGTTTGGCTGGGGCAGGTTTTGAACCTGCCACCCTCCATATATGGGGCCGGCACCCTACTCACTAAGCCATAGGCGCCACCCCAATAAATTGTATTTTCAAAATTAATATTTAGAGGGATACACAATAGGTCTCTATGATAAAAATTCTATAATGATTGAATTAGATTAAAATTTAAATCACTGCTACTATATTAGTTAGAAGTTCATGGATATTGTATTTGTCAAGGTTTTCTAGAGAAACCATTATTATCATATATAAATACACACACACACACACACACACACACACACACACACACCATGCTTTACAGAAGGTGCCCAAAAATGTATACAAGTTCTGAGAAAGGAAAAAAACTGTATTAATGTTGTATACTCAATATATACCAATAACATTTGTTAACTTGTATATTGTATCTTATATCTCCTACAATTGCAGAAGTCAAAGATTACTTGAATATTATACAATGTTAATACAGTGTTTTCCTCTGTTTATATATATATATATATATATATATATATATATGTTATTTTGGCATTCTTTGTTTATATGGTAATAATAGTATATATTATAAGGAAGTGGCTCATGTGGTTATGGAGACTGAGCAGTCCCACGATATGCTATCTATAAACCAAAGTCCTGGAAGCTGATTGATGATATAATTTCAGTCTGAGATTGAAGAGCTGAGAATCAGAGAGCCAACATTATAAATCCCAGTATGAGAACAAGAAAAGACCAGCATTCCAGCTAAGAGACAGGGAGAAAAAAAGGTGAATTTTCCCTATCTCTGCCTTTTTATTCTATTCAAGATTTAAAATAGATTGAATGAGACCCACCCACATTTGTGAGGGCAGTCTACCTTAGAGTCCACCAATTCAAATACCAATATCATCCAAAAATATCCTCAAGTGATACCCATAAATAACATCCAATCTGGGCACCCCAGATCTAATCATGGTGACACAAAGTTTTTTATCATAGACATATTACAGCCCATCAAATATTCCCATATAAATGATAAAATTAGTTCAGAGAGGTGACCCAAATAAGTAAGTACTTACTGCCTATGTTTCACTGATAAGTTGGTCCCAAAGACCAATTTTATTGGAAACAGGACAGAGTTCAGAAGATTCCTCTTGCCCTAGACCAGGTTCCTCAACTATTGACATTTTGGGCTCAATAATTCTTTGTTGTGTGAGGCTGTCCTTTTCACTACAGGATGTATAACAGAGTCTCTGGCCTTTACTCACTATATTCCAGTAGCACCATCAGTATGACAGCCCAGAATCTCTCTAGACATAGCCAAAGCACCCTGGTGGAGCAAATCTTCCCTCAGTTGAACCATGATAGTAAAGAATGTTTGAGAATAAAATGAAATAAGGTATTTGGAAACACTTTTTTCACAATTCATGGTTTTCAGAACTTTGATAATTGTGACTTAAGTTTTACTTCAAAACTAAACTATAATCTGGTTTATCAAATAAGAGTTTTCCCTAAGTTTGTTGCTACTTTCAAATACTTCAGTAGAATAGGTATATTGTATTCTTAAGCTCGAGAAGCAGCATCTGGGGCTTTGAGATGTCAGATAACTTGCCTCAGGTCATATACTTGGCAGTGAAAATGTGGAATATTAACCCTGGTCATGGGGATCTCAAAGACCATGCCTGATTTAGCTCCACTATATCCTTTCCCATTTCCTAAATTAGTTTTTGCTTAAAAAAAAAAAAAAAAAAAATCACCCCCCTTAAATCTTTTATTACAACAAGTTTCTACTTTTGGTCAATATTGTATCTTAACACCATGTATGTGGGAGGAGGGTGCTCTGTAAAACTGAGATTTAGGCATCAAGATTTGTGTTTGGTTCTGGGTGCCCCTTCCTTCCACTCTTCAAAGATGGGTGATTCATGGGAGTAGATCCCCTTCACAACTCATTTCTCATCCTCATTATTCCATGAGTCATTGTTAAACACTCTCATATTAAAAATAACTACAGTTCACTGAACACTTTTCATGTACATATTCATGATCATAACTTCCAAAATCCCTGTGAGGGGGTATTTCCAATTTATTGCTACAAAATCTGAGATGCTGAAAGTTGAGCACAACTCACACAGTTCAGATGTAGGAGCCTGGATTCAAACTCACATCTGGTTGACAGGAAAAACCATATATTTAAACACTACCCTGTACTAAATTTTATAGAAATTCTATCAGCAAAAACACACATAAAGATCTTGGGGGCCATTTCAAATTCCTAATAATCATGCAGACTTCAAAATGCAAATAAGTAAACAAAAGAAATACCTTTATTTTTAAAAGGGTATTAAAATAGATAAGACATTGTCATTAAAATATCCATTTTTCCCTATGTTTGCTAATTAATAGGACTCTTTGTTGAGTCAAAGCTTCACTCTGATGTCTGTAAGCAAGTATGCTACACATCCTTTCTAAGTAAAAAAGGAAAGACAGAAACATCCATAAAGCAAAATGGAAAGAGGAGGCTCCAGAAAAAAACTGCCACAAACAAAAATACGCCTATGACCTAAAAGAATAGTGGCCCAAGCAGGGCTCTTGAGGAGAAGCTGCTCACTTTCAATCTAGTGCATATTTAGGTACCATATTGCTAGAGAATGGAAAAACAAATGAGGTTTATAAAGAATTCAAAGGAAAAAAATAACCTATTAAAAATGAGTACAGTATTTGAATGCATTCATGTTTTATAAGAATTGATTTATCTCTGATGTACCTTCCAATTTACACAGCCAATTTGGTTGAACACCTACTGTGTGCCAGAATCTACGTTGCAGCAATATAAAATAAGGCACAAGAGAGAGGAAGGAAAAAGGTTAAATTTTATTCTACCCTTTCACCTGGGCTTTAGGTTTGAATAGGGTTTGGACATAACACATCAAATAATTTTAGGGTTAATTACTAGGTGAATTTAACTTTCGAGGAATGAATGTATTTGCAGAATGTAGTACTCATCGTTTTTGGTATATCCTTTGGTCATATTAACAAATGCCTTAGGTAAATGGAGAATTTTAGAAAACTATTTGAACCAGTAATTTAGAAAATTAGTGGTAGTTGGCAATGGATAGGGTTAACTTTTTCACATAAAAATGTAATTACTAGGGTATGAAAAAAAATAACTTCTTTTCTTTTAAGAGCATGTCCCATGAGGATTACCATCAGTAATTCTCTCTTATTTGGTCAACATCTTATCTTACATTACTTTACATTTATTGTCACTACTGATAAGTCTAATTCTTAAGATATGTTACCAATGGATGGTATAGTTGATGAAAAATTCTAATAAAGAAAAATTTACAATTCTCTCAAAAAAGATTTTGGATTCATTTTTGCTTCCACAGTTGAAAACATTTGCCGAGTTTGTGTCACAAATTAGACATCTGAGAAGCAGGCAGCAAGTTTGTTAATTATTGGGATTAATTTAACGAACTGATTCTCATTAGACTTTATGAGCCATGCTGTACACAGTAACGTGTGAAAGTCCACGACCACAACATAGTGATGTCAGGAGGTAATTAAGGGCATTGATGAGGATTTTTGCAGAAAAACAAAGTAAGCCAAATGCTTTGTGCATAACCATGTTATTAGATAGAATTAAGGGCTGATAATTATAGAGAATTAAGTAGAAATCATTTTAGTCACAACAAATTAAGAAAGAAGTCAGTTTGGCTCTAAAAACAAATGTTGAATATACACATAAATCATAATGTTTCATAACCGACACTTTATCCTGGGTGTGATGAGCTATGTAACAGTGTTTTACTGCCACGTGATCTGGAAGTAGGCACACTTTGTCATCAGAAAGACTTCTAAAGTGTTGATCTCTCAGAAAAACAATCTCACACTTCAAATGGCCTCATGAAGGAAAACACATGAAGCAGATGTCCTTTTTATTTTTTTAGTCTATTGGCACTTTGTTGTTATCATGTCTGATATATAAAGAAAAGTGGAGAAGATTGACTATGAATGAAATGTAAAAATACATGTTTTAACATATATTCCATTTCACCTCCACTTCTCCAGAAAAAGGAAGGAATGGAGAGTCAAAGTCTGGCATGAAATCAAAAATAAAAACTATTTTACAAAGTAAATATGGATTGATGAAGTCCAAAAAAAAAAAAAATTGTGACAACTATAAGATCAATCTGTGCTCATCACACATTTAGACTAGAAAGCTCTTTGAATAAAACTTAGCATATTGCCAGTACAAAATAATAATTTAAATGAAAGACTGGCAAACAGGAGTTAAGGGCAACTTTTAAAAGATAAAAGGTTTTTAACTTTATCCTATGTATTAAATGTAGCTTATAAACTAGAACTATATACACATTTTTCTGCATCTCATACTTTAAAATACATTAAAACATATAAATGTTCTAATTACCAAGAGAAATAATAGATATTTAAGTTTTTTAAAACTTCAACATGTGATATAAATCAAGGGTGCTGATGATAATGAGGATGGTGACAGTGATGATAATGATGATGATGTGTGATTGTTATTGTTGTTTTCAATAAAACCCCAATTGGGCATGTTACACATATTAAGAAGTCATTCTGTCTTAACCACTCACCATGACCTTGATAATGATCACATAATGTTATTATTTTAATTTTGCTTTATACATTCATGTATAAAAGAAGAGTAATATGTCCTTTTCAATTTCAGAATTATTTTTCTCTTTCCAAAGTTCGAACAGGAGGATTTGGCCTAATGCCAGACCTGATTACTATGTAAGGAAATCAATTTTAGGGAGAGTCAGAAGGAGAATTTTGATTTTTGTTACTGTGGAGATTCCAGTATGGCCTACAGAAGAATCTGCATATGCACATATCACATTACAGAGTGAAGTCAACTCTTTTATGCACTTCTGCTTTATAATTTAAAATAAATTTTAAAAAGTTAAGGTTTTAGTCTACTAATTATATGCCTCCTGCCTTTTGCTTTTTCTGGTTTCTATGAGTTTGCTAATTTGCTAGTGGGTTGACTCTTTTGAGAGTGGGTATCCTTGTGTGCGTATTTTCTGTGTGTATGTTCATGTTTTCCATGTTTGGTTGGGAGTGATAATACTCTGAATGGGTTTCTTAATTAAACTTAAAGATACTTGTACCCTGAGGGTACAAAGATGCATCCAGCTAATAAATTAGATATAAATAAATGATAATAAAGAAGCATGACATTTAAATAGCAGGCTGATAAATTTCATGTGAAATAGCTGCACTGCACAGCTGAAAGCTTCAGTAGGATTAAGGCAATTTAATTAGTGCTATTTCAAAACAAAATTTCCAGGCCCATGTGACTTTCCTTAATGAAATTCTCCCCTCAAATATCTAGTTTATTCACAGGTGAGATGATAAGAAGAAGAAAAGAGAGTTCTTCAAGACATTCTTAAAGATTGTAAATCTCTGGAAATCAATTCCAATCAACACTTTATTGCAGAGTGTTTTTGAATGTTGAATGATTAAAAGAATATCTTTGGCATTACTGATATTGAGTAAAGTCATGCATTACTGATATTGAGTAAAGTCATGCAGAAATAAATTATTTGAAAAGGGTTCACTAGGTCATTAGATCATAGAAAGTGGACCTCCTAAATGCTCATGGTTGTGATCAAATTTGTGGAAAGCATATCTCATACTAAGCAATCAGAAAAACATTTAATTTTATTTTACATTACTTTATTTTTAAAGATACCTTGGATCTAGGTAGGTCTCTACAAAGCCTACTTTGTTTAATGTTTATCTACTTACTGGGTAGATAAGCACATAGGCAATAAAATGTAATTACTTAAATAGATGTACACAGAAATACATGGAATAGGGAAAAATGAAGATTGACATTTTCCTTGGAGACTTCAGACCAGCTTTATAGAGGAATTGCCAAATGAGATGAGTTTTTATGAAAGAAAGAGATTTGGGGGGAGGGGGTTTGAAAAAGAAGATAATGTATACTGGACCATTCTGGAGGTAAGAGTGAATAGTGATGGACTCTGGAGTTGATTCGACAACTTACTTTAATTCTTTCAGTTTTATTGACCTTATTTACAAAACACTCATAATAATAGAACTGTGAAAATGATATGAGAAAATTGATAAAAAATACTGACCCAATGCATGGCAGTTAGTAAACAGCATAATAAATATATGCTGTAATAAAAACATCTTTTGTTTCAAGTATGGGGTTCTGATGACGTATGGTTTGTTTTCTAGTATTGGCATGTGACATGCTGCCCTCTCATTAGTAGTGAGAAATGGGCCTGCGTGAGGCCAGAGAGAGGATTCAAAAGTGTTTCATAGAGAATATGGACATGCTCTTAAAAACAATGAAAATACTTTGAAGCACTTAAAAGTGGACTCCAAATATGTTATTTATACCTTAAAAGTGGTGAGCAAAGAAGTTTAAGTAAAAGGGATAAGCTCAGGTAACTTCTGGAATGAGGGTGGTATTCCTCATGAAGAAGAAACTGTAGAAGATCAAGTTTATAAGTTTGTGTTAGAAAGTATTCATATCTAAATACAAATGATACTTTTGAGGTGTTAATGATGCACGTATTTATCTTTTACATTTATTGTTTCATTCTCTAGTCAATGACCTCCTTTGTGGGTTTAAGTACAATGGAGATTTCTAAGAATGTGATTGATAAACAACAAAATAGATATGTTTCCAACCTTCTGAGATGTGGTACAGATAGCAGGTTGTGGGCTGTGCCTTACAGAAATACTATAAGGATTAAAATAATTTGCTAGAACATAAATAAAACGTGAGGACAAAATTACTGTTATAACCTTTATCTCTTTTATTAATGTTTCCTCTTTTACTACCAAATGTGAAGATTGAAATAAGAGAATGTTTCTGTTCAGATCTCTTACATGTCTCTAGGAGGAAAACATAAAACACAAGATATCTTATTCATCCCTGATGTTATACTGAATTCACCTTAGGTTATTCATATTGAAAGTGATAGAATTTTTTTCAAATTAATATGAGGAAGCAAATCTTTAGGTTTCATTGTTTTCAATTCTAAGGTAGTAACTGAATTTTAGATTTCATTTTACCTAGCTTCACATCTTCCATTTCAGCCTAGTAAGTATCCATTGCCTCACGTTGGGTGCTGCAGGACATAGACTCTGAGACAAAGATTAGCATGCAGGAGGCGTACTAGGGAGTGGTCTGGGGTTTACCACTTGTGGAAGAGAAGCAGAGATGCAGAATTAAGCAAAGGGAAGAATTAGACCATAATGCAATCTCAAGGACTCCTTCAGACAACATCACAAGGAGTTGCATAGCAGGACAGTTCTCTGAATTGTCACAAGCTCTGGGTGAAGTGAATGGGACTATAAATGCATGTGTTTTCTGGTCACTGGGTACAGGCTGCCCTGGGCAGAGGCATGACTTCAGTCAGGATTACTCTCCTCAACTGTTTTAATGGGCAGCCTTAAAGTCCAAATGGCTCTTCAGAGTTTTCTCTGAGCTGGGCTGCTGCTGCCTATGCAGTTATTCCCACATGTTGGCCATCCACTTGAGTATGGGCTGACAGTGTATGGGAGCATGACCTTGGGCCAATTCATTCTCTTCAGCCAAGGTAACTTTGTCAAAGGCAAATAGCAGAGCGTGGACTGCTTGGAGCAACTCCAGCAGCAGGGGACCAAAATCCAGCCTTGAAAGGAGTGTGATTGCCATATCACAACATTTTCTACATGAAATAACAAAATGAAAAAGGGACCAAAACAATTTCACTTGAACATATTTCTATTTTGTGATATCTCCCAAACATTCTATTTGCAGCCCAACTTCTTTCAAAAGTTGTCTCTTCTCCTGTCTGTTTCTTATAAACACAATCCTAGAACTCAGAATGATTAAGTTTTCACCATAGTCTGCCCTCTCCAGGATCCCAAAACACAATCCGATTGCCTGGTCCAGTTACCTCAATCCAGTATTTATCTTTGATTCTTTAACCTGTCTGTTGTATTGTTAACACTAGTAGCTGCTGTATTCATTTTGAAAGTCTCTCTCATTTTTTCTTCTGTAATATTGCTTGCTAGTCTTTTACCAATGCTATTTTAATTCTTTCTCTTTGATTCTGAGTCTTCTTCCTGAGATTTAATTGCACACTCTGTATATATTGGTATATACATTCTTTTCCTTATAGTCCTCTAGTTATGCATTGTGACCTCAACATTTAACTTAATTCAGATAACTTTGATATCACATTTCTAGCTCTGAACAAATTCCAAATATGCATTTTAATGAATATTTCAGACACCTCTCTATAGATTTACTGATGTCATCTTAACAGATCTGTTTAAAATGGTACCAGGTATGTTCTTCTTCCCAGTTTCTCATTGGTTCATGGTATTGTGCTTCTTTATAGAGTCAGTGTTTCTCAAACCCTCTCCTTGAAAGGAATCCCCCAGAGCGCTTCTTCAATAATCACATCACCTGGAACATGCAGGAGATTCTGACTAACTAGGCCTATACTTGGAGTCCTGGGAAACTGTGGTTTTGAAAATTCCTCTAGGTGACTCTTAGCTTCAGTGAGTCCCTGTCATCAAGCCTAAGAATTGCAGAGTCATACTTATTTTTCTCTTTGTATGTATTACCTTTTTTCAGGTTTCATTTCTATTTCTTTGTGTTCTTTATCATCTTTCATCTAAATGCATTCATTTGCTTTCTTTTCAATATGTGCCTCTGGTTTAACGTATCTGAAAGTTCCTTTCCTTCATTATTGGCTCTGTGGTCTTCTGGGAAGAGATCTGAACGCATTACTGCTTTTGGTTCTAATAAATCTAGAATATGAGTATAGCACTGAGTGCATCTGGCTTTACTTTATGTTTCAGCTCTTCTAAGCCCTGTAATTGCAGGTTTGAGCATTCAGTCTGCTGGGTCTTGCTTATTGGTGCTGCTTTATGTCTTTCTAGGTTCTTCGTTGGAGGCATATGTGTTTGTCATTTTTATATCTTCTTGACGATACTTTTAAAAATTATGTAGTGTTGCTTAAGTTTGCCTTTAAATATTAAATTCCACATTTTTGCTAGTTGAAATTTTATAATGATAACCCTTTTCTCATGTCATCTTTATATCCAGACATTAAACTGGGACCAGTGAAAGTCTACTCTACCTTGGAAGAATACTCCAAATATCATCACAATAGTAAAACATCTTTTCACCATGAAAATTTGGTGAGTTCCATTCACATACCTTGCATTTTACAGTGTTTAATTAGTTTGAGTTCATAACTCTCCTTTGCATTGAATTAAAAGAATTTGAAGACCAGAACAACTTTACAATCTTCCTTTATTGCAACTCAAAGGATTTTTTTAATTGAAAGAACTGCACTGAGTTTTCAAACTCTGGGTCCACCAAATAAAAAAAAAAAAAAAAAACCTAACTTCTTGATGCCTTAATTTTTCTTCTCTAATAAGAGAATTGATTGAGAAAATTCTTCTACATTGGTGTCATGTGTTAGTAACTCAGGGTCCTAGAACTGGCATATAAAAGGCAATATATAAAATAATAATATGTAACAATAACAAAAAGTCTAACTATCTGAAATAGCAAGCGTATAATGTGATTTATGAAGTCTTCCACCTAGACTTTATTCCTTTGACAGTAAAACTCATACTACAAATTTGATCTGTACCTAAATCTTCTGACTTTCTAACCATACATCTATATTTTTACTATAGGGGTTTTGAGGGAATTGTTTATTTAAAAGCAAAACAGAACAATGCATCAACAATAAAGTTAAAATGCTTGACATACAAGTTAAGGAATTGTTTATTTAAAAGCAAAACACAACAACACATCAACAGCAAAGTTGAAATGTTTGACATACAACTCAAGGACTGTGAAGAAACTATATTGGAATGATGACTTTGTTCACAAGCTTATAGTTCACAGAAAACTGCAACTATTTTGAAAGAAAGCAGGAATAATTAGACAATTTTTCTTCTTTTTTTTCCTCTACTACCTATGAAGGATACTGTGGGAATGATATTGGATGTTTTAAAATGTCTTGAGTTAAAAAAAAATAAAAATAAAAAAATAAAACTTCGGACTTTTGGGAGAGGATAAGAGGGAAAAGAGAAAATCCAAATTGTGAAATTTAGCCACCATGTGCCACCGATTAATAGGCAAACTGCTCCTGTGGGACTTCAGGGAATTGATACCTTCCTTCTTAGTTTGGGGGTTTAATTCAGGACATGTTGAGCCCAACGCTTTTAAAGAAAACAGGAGGATAGAAATCAATGTACAAGTCTGCATCTTAGAATTCTTTCAGAAAGGTAAGAAGATAATTGAAATTGGAGTCAGAAGGATTTCCATGGCAGAAAAGAAAATCAACATATATTCAGTAATGACATAATTCCATATGTGTTAGTCCATTAAATCTTAGCATAAGAATGCAAAGATTCTACCATTTTACTACCCATTTTACAAATGAACATGCAAAATAAATGACTTAGTTAAGTTTTTATAACTAGTATTCTAGTCAGACTGTTTCTCGTTTCTAGACACACAAATATTACCAAAACTTACTCAAATGATAAAGGGATATTAAATTAGGATTCCTCCTTATCAACAGGAATGTGTGTGGCTTGCAAACTAGACCGTACCACTGTACTCTTCCAAGGAGGGCTGTGCATCCTGCAGGCCTGGAAGTCAGGGTAGTTGAGGAAACCTGAAATTGCAATCTTGCTGAAATTTCGGCAGCCTTGTTTCTGGAAATCAGTATAGGTATGGTTATCTCTGTTAGTCTCTGCTCTTATTGTTGTTGAGGTTGCTGCTGCTACTCTGGTCACTCCCTGCTTCTGCTGTTAATTTTATTTAAAAATTTCATAAGTTCAGCTGGCCCATGGACAAAAATGTCCTCTATTTCAGCGTGATTTTTCACATTCATGTTTTAAAGCTGTCAGCTTCCTTGTGTGTCTCTTAATTTGAGTTTCTGAGAGAAACAATCTGGTAGACCAGTTTATCTCCAGTTCAAATGTTTTACAGCAGGCTCTGACTTATGCTTCTTATCAGGCAAGGAAAGTACTATTGCCTCTAGGTCTGGCTTCCATAGTGGGGGTGTAGTTGGCTGAGGCCTGGGAGGGGCTGTAAGGCCTCAAGGAAATGTGGGTAAGCATTCACCTGAAATGGCTCCAGATAGTTTTGCAAAAGAACAGCTTATATTAAAAGAAGTTAAGCAATTAAAATGATTTATAATAATATTTAATACTTTTCAATTACTGTTATAAGCAAGATATCAAGTTCTATGTGCATTATGTTTAAAATGGCAAATATGAAAGCTTACATAAAATTTATCATAAGGGGTTAATTGTGAAATTTAACATTAGTTATCCCAATTTGAATCAATAGAGGTCACCTATTTTTTTCTTTCATTTTCAAAGAAGTTTTTAAAAATTTAACAATTATACCGATCAATTATAATTATATTGAAGATCAACAATTTTGTATGTTTTATAGAGTTACATTTAATATTGTCTTTATTTAATATATTTAAATTATCTATGCTATATGTTATTACATTTTATATTGGATTATTTGTATATTTTATGTATCTTTTTTATTTTCCACAATCTCTTTTATTTTATATTTCTATGACATTAAATAGGATATTATATAAAATGTTAACATCTTAAATTATGTAATATTAAACATAAGTAAATATTTATTGTATATTAAGGTTGATTTATAATGCTTTAACTAATATAAATTAAGCTATTACTTTCCAATATTTATAGCATTTAATAAAAAATATGTGCATTTATTCAATATGACTAAATTGCTTTAAATTTTTATAGTAATATCATAAAATTCCCATAAAAGTATCATCAAAACTAAGCTCTCCAAAAGGATGTGTTGTTTCATTATTTATTTTTGGGAAAAATGAATTATTACCTTGGCAATATCTGTGAGTTTTTAGTGTCTGATTCTAATTTGAGTACTCTCTGAGCTCTTACCTAGCAAGTACAGGTTAATTATCCCAGGCTCCCAGGAAGGGGAAAATGTAGGTGCTAGATTCTTCTCACTATCATCATCATCATTACCAAAATTATGGAACAGATATAATTATGGAGTTTGGAAAATTATATTTTAATTGTGCTCAGTTCACACAGTCTATAGAAAGTCATATCAAATATTTTTAATATTCTTTTACAGAATTCTTTCTTTTTTACAAAAAAATTATTTTTAGAAATTTAGAAATGCTAGAATTTTGGGTATTGATACTCAGTTGGAAAACACTTTGAAATAGCAGTTTAGACGTATTATCCCTTTGCAGTTGTGAAGTCTGATAATAATTGATACTTGAGTCTTTCCAAGTGACCCATTTCTTTCTTTTCCTAAACTTCAGAACTTGACACATTAATATTGATTTTCAAAAATTTATTTTGGTATTCAGTGGTCCTTTTTACCTGGAAATTCATGATCTTTAGTTATAGTAAATATTTCTGTATTATTTCACCCCTCTATTTTATCTGCTATTTCTTGTAGTTATTCCTTTATAAATTTCAGATTAATATGAGGGTACAAATGATTAGGTTACTCCATACGAACATGAAACAAACAGATGAACAACTACATGCCCACATGTGAGAAAAGCACAATTAAATTTAAGTTGGGGAAAAGAGGAAGTAGGGAAAAGGGAGAGGGGAGAAGGGAAGGGGATTAGTTTGTCTCACCTACATGGGCACAATGTAAAGGTGTACAGCACATCCCCTGGGTGAAGGGCTCAACTACAACTTGAACTTTACCTAAAAAATGCAAATAGTTATTAACTAGAAAATTTTAGTGAAAAAAGCTACCAGTCTTCAGAGGGTGCCATAAAATGTCCGCATATTTTAATAGAAAAACTATATTAAAATTGTAGTACTCAATATATACCAATAATATTTGGCTTCTGATACATTGTATCTTGTAACTCTTGTAATTGCAGAAGTCAAATGTGACTTGAGTATTACAATTTTAATATACTTTTCCTTTCTTAAAGTGTGTGTACATGAACCCTCTGTATGTATTACAACTTTTGTTGCTTTTCTTTTAATATACTTTCAGAAATATCACCTGGCTCACGTTTATCTTCCTATCTTCTTACTATTTTCAGGATAAAAATTGCAATATTTTTTGGTGTTTTCCTTTATTATTATTGTTGCCTTTTTCTTGTCATCTTTATTTCTCTGTCTTATATTGTTTTTTTTTTTTTTACATTTGTAACTTTTACTTTAAAGAGGGTTTTTAAGCATTCAGTGACAATTTTTGCTCTTTAGTTCTCTTAAAAGTGGTACATTTACCCAGAAGAAAAAATAATTCAATTTATCATAAGGACATCTGCACTAGACTGTTTATCACAGTTCAATTTACAATCGCCAAAATGTAGATACAACCTAAATACTCACCAATCCAGGCATGGATTAACAAAGATGTGGTATATGTATAAGATGGAATACTATTCAGCCATTAAAGGAGATGGAGGCTTTACATCTTTTATATTAACCTGGATCAAGGTGGAACGCATTCTTCTTAGTAAAGCATCACAAGCATGGAGAAGCAAGAATTCAATGTACTCAATGCTAATATGAAGGCGGTAGATGATCTACTATAAGGTGGGGAGTAGAGAAATGAGGAGGGAGGGAGTTGGGGGGTAACAGTGTATGGCATACCTCTAGGGGATGGACCACAATTGTAAGAGGGAATTTACCTAACAAATGCAATCAGTACAACCTAATTTTTTGTACCCTCAAAGAATCCCAAACAATAAAAAAGATAATGATAATTTAGAAAGAAAGAGAGAAAGAAAGAAATAAAGAAAGAAAGAAAGACAGACAGACAGACAGCCTGGGTAAATAATTGAATAAATAATAAATTAAAAAAAAAGAAAGTTAGCACAAAGATAGGACTTTACAGCTGGTAGGCCTCATGTTAGTGTTTAAAAATGCAACTGGCCTTGTAAAGGGAGAAATTGTAACTGTCAGTGTCTAAGTTTATTTTGCTGTAGTAATTATTTTGTCCAGAGAAATTTCTAATTAATAAGTCAAATAGGAAAAGGGGGTTATGAATATTATATAACATTAGGTAGACTTTCAACTAAAGTTATAATATTGTAATATAATCTCAATGTATAGGTTTATATTAAAGATTATATTAATATTTTTATTATATTAATTTTCTTCTATCCTGAGCTATGCCTTGGTGACCATGGAAGCTTCAGGTTTCTGTTGGGATTGGGAAAACACAGCTATTGGTCATATGAGTGAGCAGAAATGACCTGGAGATTTAATTGTCCCATAAAATACTGGCAAATATTAATCCTGTTTTAGACATCTTTCATGCCCATTTTCAGAGATAATGTGTGCTTTCAATTCCAGAGACTTTCTAGGAATTTTTGTTATAAACACCTTTGCTTATTATGCTAGTCTGGATCTTCCAAGAAGCAGACACCAAGACAGAATTAAACAGGCCAAAATTTCATTAGGGAAAAGAACTATGTGAAGCAAAATTGGAAGTGTGTAGGTACAGCTGAGAGAAATCTAGGAAAGGTTGGATTGAAGCATCCTAAATTGCTGTGCCTCTTGAAAAATGATTTGATGAGGCAATTTGTGTGTCCTTTAGCCAAATGAGAGTTGTCAGATGAGTTCTGTTTTTCCTTAAAATGGACCTGTCTTCCTAAAAATCTGCCTTTAAAAAATAAAAGATTTTTATATTTAACAAAGTACCACATGGTACCCCGAGTAGCATGGAAGAATTAGCCCATCCTTCCATACATAGTTCCAAACTCTTTCTAGTAAAGGCTGTAAATATTCTTTACTCCACACATCCATAAGCAAAAAGACTGTCATGTGACTTGATTTCATGCTGCTAGGCCAGGATAGCGCCACAATTCCCCCCCCCCCCACCTTTGTCCCCTAGCTTGAGCAGGAAAAAATACCAAACAATCTGTTAATGAGCATTTGGTGAAGAGTAATGAATACAGTCTAATTCACTAATTGAGGCTCATTCCACAACTCTCCAATAATAAGCATCTTAATGTGCTTAACTACGAGTGTCCAAAATAGTTATTGAGATGTGTGGCAATTTCCCATTCTGTTTGTGCAAATTTTGATAATGTTGCAGCTTGATTAATTGAGAAAAAAATGTTTCACTAGCAATAAAGAAAATGTAAAAGCAGGAAGATCACACAATTACATCTTCTAAAACAAACTGACAAATAACACTAAATAAACAAGGAATTTTTTGAAATAACTTTTACTGCACTGATTTCAGTTTCCATGTGAAGCCAAGCAACGCTGATGCTGAGAATTTGTCTGATTAGACTTGTTTATATGAATATAACAAATAGACTAGTTAACATTTTATTAATCATAAAAGTCAGAAAAGACAAATTTATGCCTTTCAACCAAATTTTTTTCACTAAAAATTCTACTATTAAAGTTGAAATGCATATGGTAAACTGATCATTCATTTTAACAAAACTTTTTCTGTCTTCCTGTCTCTTCCTTTCCCATCTGCTGCCCTTTCTCCTTTATTAGCTTCATTCCCATAGGTGAATAATTTTTCAAAATGATGCCCCTCTATTACTACCTTGAGAGCCATCCTTCGATGAAAAGTAGTATTTTTTCCTTAGGTTTCAGAAAGCGTCCTAAGGTTGGCATCAATGACTTTTGACTCTGATTAGATGATTTCCTATTAATGTGGATAAGTAAAAGACCAGCTCTGACTGTGCTGGTCTAGGTCATATGCCCACCAGTACTTCTGGGTTAGATTCACCAACCTACAAGACTAAGGGTGGAGGTCTCATAAGTGCCATGCGTATGGACAGGTGTAAATAAGACAACAGCCATAGTCAACGAACAGGAAACATAGGACTATCTACTTTACTGTCTCTAAGGAATCTTCTCACCATTTCAGTTACAGCCTACTTGGTACGGCTTCTTGAGAAAATCCTATTTTACTGATAAAAAATAATGGTCTCTAACTTAGATAATGACATCTATCAATCACGTTAACCTCAGCCAAAGGTTATCATGGTAATTTATCTGTATCAGCTGCTTCTCACTGTGACCCAGACATTTAGAAACACAGTTGCTAATGTGAGATTAGATCAATTTGGAGGAGAGTGATTATCAAGGGAACACAGTTGTCCACTGAGCTGAAGATGAGAAAGCAGAGTCATTTGTTGCGACATATGGCCTAGAGCATTTTACTATAGAACAAAGGTGCCTGCAATATCTTGTAGTACAAAACACAATCCTGAAGTCCAAGAGCAATGAGAATTTACGGGTTTCAGACATTTCATTTACTCAACAAATAGAAATAAATGTATAAATGTATCTCAAGGAGTTTACATATCTTCAAGGGTATGTACGATTGTGTATATATGAGTATATGCAAGTATAAGGGAAGAGCAAGCTATCAGATCTAGAGCACAATCTGAGATCTACAATGGCTGCCTTGTCAAAAAATTCCAATAGAGCAGAAAGATGAGGGACTATGTCAGAATGTAAACTTACATTTTTCAGTTACTCTCATGTAATCAAGGCAGAATTATTAAATCTTTCACAATAGTTGTTTATTCATTTAGAAAATTAAGACTTGTGATACTGACTTCATTGAGTTTCTATGATTATGTAAAATGTTTGTACAAGATGGGCTTCACATCTTATTTTTTTGCCTATGCATTCCTTTTCTAGCTATTAAATACTTCTATAAATTGATTACAAATATTTAGAGCCTTAAATCTGGGTTAAAAGTTAGAGCTTGGGATTTCATAGGTATATACTTTATATCCATGATATTGGATATAGGGAAACACTTTACAGGGAAAGTGGGAAACACTTTACAGGGAAACACTTTCCCCCTAAATTACATTTTATTAAGGATCTAAAAAAAGAAACACTTGTAATGCAAATGGTCTAGAGTTAATAGATACAAACACATGTACTCATGGGAAATTTCTTATCATACAGAATAGAAGTTGTCATGACCCAAGTGGGCTTCATAAATTAATTGTGTGTCAAACTAGAACCCTGAAAAAAATTTATGATGATGTATAAAAATATAACTGGTAAGGGGAAAAAAAATTAGATGATTTGACTTAATATCTCCTAACCCTGTACAGGGGGAAATCTTTTAATAATTAAATTCTTATCAGTATTTTAGTGACTATATGAGGCTAATAGGGTAGCCTCTTCAATAGTAAACTAAACTCTACTATTGAGTAGAATTTCAGAAACTCTGAAATTCTGTTCCATAGTGGCAATGAATAAAAACCTCCACTCTGGTACTCTTGGAGATTGGAATCTAAGAGGAACAATAGCATCAATTATACAAAATCTCCCAAAGAAGAAAAGCTCTGGACCAGATGGTTTCACACCAGAATTCTATAACTTCAAACACATTCTATGAAGCAAATATCACCATGATCCCCAATCCAGGAAATGATCCCCTCCCCCCCAAAAGAGGAAACTATAGTCAAATATCATTAATGAATATTGATCCAAAATTATTCAACAAGGGGTGGTGCCTGTGGCTCAAAGGAGTAGGGCACCAGCCCTATATACCGGAGGTGGCAGGTTCAAATCCAGCCCTAGCCAAAAACTGAAAAAAAAAAAAAAAATTCAACAAGATATTAGTAAACAGAATACACAACATATTAAAAAGGTTATACAGCATGATCAAGTGGGTTTTATCCTAGAGACACAGGTTTGTTCAACATACACAAATCTATAAATATAACACACCACATAAATAGAATCAAAAACAAAGATATGATTCTTTCAATTGATGCAGACAAGGCTTTTGACAATATCCAGCATGCTTTCATGATAAAAACACTCAAGAAAAAAGGCTTAGAAGGAACATTCTTTGAAGCTGATAGAGGCTATCTACAGCAAACCCACAGCCAATATCACAATGAACGGAGTAAAACTGAAAGCCTTCTCACTCAAATCTCGGACCAGACAAGGATAGCCACTATCTCCACTGCTATTTAACATATTGTTGGAAGTCCTAGCCATCGTAATCAGGCAAGAGAAGGAAATCAAAGGAATGCAAATGGGGGCAGGGAGGTCAAACTCTCCCTCTTCACAGATGACATGATCTTATACGTGGAAACCTTCAGGGATTCAACTTACAAAGCTCTGAGTAGTGGTCAATGAATATAGCACCATCTCAGGTTATAAAATCAATACCCACAAATCAGTAGTCTTTGTATACACCAATAATATTCAAGCCAAGAACAAAATCCAAGACTCTATTCTATTTACAATAGCACCAAAGGAGATGAAATACCTGGGAATTTATCCAACAAAAGATGTGAAAGATCTCTGTAAAGAGAATAATAAAACTTGAGAAAGGAAATAGTAGAAGATGTCAACAAATGGAAGAACATATCATGTTCATGGCTGGGAAGAATTAACATCATTAAATGTCCTTACCACCCAAAGCAATCTATAGATGTAATGCAATCCCCACATCAAAGCACCAATGTCATACTTTAAAGATCTTGAAAAAATAGTACTTTGATTCATATTGAAACAGAAAAAAAAATAGGAATTATAGTTCTTAGAAATAAAACCAATTCTGGAGGCATCACATTGCCAGATTTCAGGTTATATTACAAGGCTATAGTGATCAAAACAGAATGGTACTGGCACAAAAACAGAGACATAGATCTTTAGAATAGGATAGAGAATCTATAGATGAAACTAGTCACATATTATCATTTAATTTTATAAGCCTAACAAAACATGAAATGGGGAAAATAATCCTTATTTAACAAATGCTGTTGTGAGAACTGGTCATCCACATGCAGAAGACTGAAACTGGACCTGTACCTGTCACCATTGAAAAAACTGACTCTCATTGGATAAAAGATTTAAATTTAAGACACAAAACAATAAAAACTCTATAAGAGAGTATGGTAAAAACACTTGAAGATATTGACCTGGGAAAAACTTTAGGAGGAACCTCCCTCTCCCCCCCCCCCCCAACAATTGCAGCAAGACCAAAATAATAACTGGGACTTGATCAAGCTAAAAAATTTTTCCACATCTAAGAGTACCTCAAACAGAGCAAATAGACAGCCCTCAGAATGGGAGAGGATTTTTGCATGTTATGAATCTGACAAAAGCCTGTTAACTAGAATCTACAGAGAACTCAAAGTAAACATTAAGAAAAGTGCAAATAACTCTCACTATAAGTGGGCAAGACATATGAACAGAAACATCTCTGAGGATGACAGATGAATGGCCAATAAACACATGAAAAAATGCTCATCAACTTTAATCATCAGAGAAATGAAAATCAAAACCACTCTAAGATATCACCTAACTCCAACAAGATTAGCCCACATCACAAAGTCCCAAAACACCAGATGCGAGCATGAATGGGGAGAGAAGGGAGCACTTCTACACTGTTGGTGGGACTATAAGCCACACTGCTGGTGGGACTGTAAATCCAGTCTTTTGAAGAGAAATATGGAGAATCCTCAAAGATCTAAATGTACCTTCCATTTGACTCTTCAATCTCATTACTAAGGTATCTACTCAGAAGAACAAAAATTATTTTACCACAAAGACATTTGCACTAGAATGTTTACTGCAGCTAAATTCATAATTGCCAAGTTGTAGAAGTGACCTAAGTGCCCAGCTCATCAACCCATGAATAGATCAACAAACTGTGGTATATGTATACCATAGAATATTATTCAGCCACTAAAAAAGATGGAGACTTTACATCTTTTACATTTACCTGGATGGAGTTGAAATACATTCTTCCAATATATTCCAAAAATAAATATCCAATGTACTCCATACTAATATGAAATCAATATATAAACAATCACATTTTCCTAAGAATAGTAACACACTATTATAGTCCAGTTTGGGGATAGAGGGAACCAGTAGGGGGAAGAGGGGGGGACATATGGCAGAAGGAGGGAAGGCATGAGGCGGGATCTCACCTAATGTGGACATTGTGAGGTGGTATAACACACCCCCTGGGTGAGGGGCTCTTCTACAAATGGAACTTTACCCTGGAAATGAGAACAATGTAACCTAAATATTGTACCCTCATATTAATTTGAATGAAGTTAAAAATACATATATTATTGTAGTTAATCATAAAACAAAGAATCAATAACTGAGAGACTATTTGCAATATAATTTTCAGATTACTTTTTATTTCAGTTGACAGAAGAATTTTCTCAATGTACAAGTATGTCTAAGTCTATAATTGTCAGTACTTTTTCTTCAAATTCATTACAGAATTAATAAACATATATATATATATTTTTTTTTTTAATTTAATTATTTATTTATTTTGAGACCAGGTCTTGCTATGTTGGCTAGCTTGGTCTCAAAAAAAAAAAAAAAAAATTTTTTTAATAGCCGAGTCTCACTTTGTTGCCCTCAGGAGAGTCCCATGCCATCACAGCTCACAGCAACCTCCAGCTCTTGGGCTTAGGTGATTCTCTTGCCTCAGCCTCCCGAGTAGCTGGGACTACAGGCGCCTGCCACACTGCCCGTCTTATTTTTTTTGTTGTTGCAGTTTGGCCAGGGCCGGGTTTGAACCTGCCATCCTCAGTATATGGGGCCGGTGCCCTACTCACTGAGCCATAGGCGCCACCTTGGTCTTGAAATTTTGGCCTCAATCTATTCTTCTGCCTCAGCCTCCCAAATTTCTGGAATATAGGCATGAGCCACCATGACCAACCAATAAACAGATATGTATCTATCACTTTAGACAAATAGCAATGGCTTAGAGTTTAAATACCACTATTATCCATTATTCTTTTTCAGTGATGGCTTTCTTTAAGTTCTTTTCAACTCGCCACCTCCTACCTTCCCCAGAAAAAACAAAAAAATATAATTTACATATGTAACTCCTGTCCATTTCCAGTCATATCCCACTACCAATTTAAAAAGTTCTAATAAATTTACTCAATACCAAGTAAATGATTTCCTAGGTAGTTATTCACAGAGATATTTGAACAAAAGAGGCAATATTAGAAATGATAAGTTACTCACCATTGTCTGTAATTAATTGGGTACAGTCTAAAAAACTCTAAGTTGTCATGGCCTATGAATTTTCTCTCAAACAAAACCAGATGGGATAATGCGTATATCCATAGCATCAGTACTGAACTGTATTTGCCTGAGTACTGTTGGTTTTTGTTTATTTATTTGATTACCCTGTCATTTTCATTCTACTTTTTGATGGTTCTGTTCCCTCCAGCCTTGCAGTGCCTTTCAAATTTTTTCTGTGTGCTGTCTTACTGGTTAAAATTTTTGTCTCCTCACTCTCAATCATGACATGGGCTTTTCCTTTGGCTAACCGGTCTTAATATATCTTTGATAAATTCGGTGTATGTTTAGATCTGGACAAATATACATCTACTTCACACAGTTGAACTGCCACTGAGATAATTCTCTGTGTGCCAGTGGAAACTAAAAAGTAATTTATGGCTTCAAATTCATTAAATATTTAGTGACTACCTGCCATGTTACAGGCAATGTTTTAGTAGTAGATATATTAAAGTCAACAAAAATGATAAGATCTCGCCCTTTATAGAAGTTGCAGTTGATTTCTTTTCTTATCTTTTCTTTTTTTTTTTTTTAAGAATATTTGAAAGATTTAATGGGTATAATTCTATGCAAAGTTTTATTTTTTCTCTTTTATATTAAATAATAACTGTGTACATTAATGTGTTTATGGGCTACATGTGCTGATTTTATATACAATTTGGAATGCTTACATCAAACTGGTTAACACAGCCTTCATTTCACTTACTTAATTATTGTGTTAAGACATTTATACTCTACTCTTAAAACATTTGACATGTACCCTTGAAATATGCACCATAGGTGAGGTCCCACTGATTACCCTCCTTCCACCCAACCTAGAAGTTTCAGTTTCATAAGATGAAGAAGCAAGTCACCAAGTTTCTTGAGTAATTTTATAGAAAGGAAGTTCACTTTACTAATAAAACAAGATGGGAGGGGATCCTTATCCAGCTGGAAACAATCTCAACTGCAACCAAAAGATGAGCTTGCATTATAAGGTTGGCTCCTTTTATTAACACAGACTTCTTTGAAATGTTTAGATTTTTTGTCACATACCATATATAGACTTAATTTTACCTTGCAAAGAAATATTTGTCTTTTTTTTCCCCTAAATTTAAAATTAATCTGAGGGTACAAATTTTTAGGGTACATTATTCTCACTTACAAGGTAAATTTCAAGTCGCAGAAGAGCCCTTTACCCAGAGGGTGCACTGAACACCCTCACATCAGGCACATTAGGTGAGATCCCATCAGTTGCCCTCCCTCCTCCAGCCAACGGCCCTCCTTACTCCCCCCCTCTTTTCCCCTCCCCTTGCTAAACTATATTTTCTCATTGTTGTGGAGGTGTAATTTTTATATATTGGTTTCATATTAGTATTGAGTACATTGGATTTTTTTTTTCCTTTCTTGAGATACTTTACTAAGAAGAATGTATTTCAACTCCATCTAGGTAAACATAAAAGATGTAAAGTATCCATCTTTCATTATGGCTGAATAAGTATTCTATGGTATACATATGCCACAGTTTGTTAATCCATTCATGGGATGATGGGCATTCCACAACTTGGCAATTATGAATTGAGCTGCAATAAACATTCTGGTGCTAATGTGTTTATGGTAAAATCATTTTTGTTCATCTGGGTAGATACCTAATAATGGAAGGAAGGTTGACTTTTAGTTCTATAAGAATTCTCCATACTTCTTTCCATAAAGGCTGTATTAGTTTGCAGTCCCACCAGCAGCGCAGAAGTGTTCCCTTGTCTCCACATCCACACCAGCATCTACATGTTTGGGACTAAAATTGATTCTCGCTGGGTAAGATTGGCTTTTATCAAGCTGTCTCAGCCGTCTCCAGCTAACTGAGCCACTCCAGTTGAGTGTCCAAGTAATTACAAAGAAGAGTCATTATAACTGTATACTCCCCAAATTCCTGATCAAAACAAATTTGTGAGCATAACAAAACTGTGGTTGCACTATGCATTAATTTTAAGATACTCTATAACACATCAATAGTTAACTACTAAAAACCTCTATCTTATCTGCGGTTAACCACTAAAAAGCTATGTTATCTGGAATTGGTATGCCAACATAACAAAAATTTAAAGCATGTGGCACTGAGTCTAAAACGGTGGATGCAAGTGGGAAATTTCCTAAGACAATTTAGTCGGGACTGCAGAACAATGACGATATGTTACTGGAGATTTTAGAAAAGGAGAGGATTGTTATGTAGTGGAAGAATGTTTGCCCAACGCTGTTGCATGAGGAAATGTAGAAAACGGAAGTCAATTTAATGGACTCAGGGATCTGGCTAAGAGGTTTGTAGATAAAATATTAAAAGATGTCATCAGGCTCCTTTAAGCTTACTATGTTAAAACATAATAAGATAAAATTGAGCTAAAGAGGGAAATATTGAGTTTTAGAAGACAATGTAGTATTGTGAAGAAGTAAACAAGCTTGATTGTAAAAAAACAAGCTTTTTATCTCTCTGAACAAAAGATTCATATTGTGAAAAATGGTTTCAGTGCAAAAATAATGTCCAGTGTAGGCTGTAATTGTCTCTGTTAAGATCAGTAATCTGTAAGGTAGTGTATTCCAGAAACTTTCAGCTACACCAAAAGCCTTTGTAAGCACTTAAAGGAAATAACTAATAGATATCCCTATTATGACCCAGTTTCTAAAAATCTCAATGTAATTGTTTAATTTTCGCTTTGCATAGGCTTAAGATAGAAAATATCCTGTCTCAAAGACATGAGTGCTTATAGCAGATATTTAAGAATGTGAACGACAATAATACTATTCGTAGGAAACCCACAAGAATTTAAAGAATGATGTTGCCATTTTCGGAAGATGAGAAACAGAGACAGTAAACAATGAATATAGACTTACAGACTCCCAAACTTTTTAAGAGCAGGAAACAAGCTGGAAAAAAAAAAAAAAAAAAAAAAAAAAAAAAAAACTTTTTTATTTTTT
>CAUYPK010036915.1:0-15054 GCA_963574355.1 Loris lydekkerianus | reverse complement strand
AAATGTCTTAACACAATAACTAAGAAAATGCCAGGAAGGCTATGTTAACCAGTGTGATGAAAATGTGTCAAACGGTCTATAAAACCAGTGTATGGTGCCCCATGATCGCATTAATGTACACAGCTATGATTTAATAAAAATAAATAAATAAATAAATAAAGTTTCACGGTTCCTTAGGTCATGTACACAAATCTACCAATCTAGACCTTAAATTTTGTTATAAAGTGTCAGGGTCCTGATTTTGGTGTAAGACTTGCCCATTTAAATTTCTTTTGCAGAAATAGTAAGTTTATAAATCTCTTTTTAAACAGCTTCTTTTTAATTTCTTTAAGTTAAAGGAATAACAAAAGGATTTTTCCTTCACTCTCTAATATGAAAATTTTCTTTAAAAATCAAATGAAAATCCTGGGTTTCACAACATGCTTTAATTTGTTGGCTGCACTGGTCATGTTGCAGTGTTCCTGCAATGTTTTGAGTATCATCAGCAAAAGCCACAGTATGTTTTATTATTATTGCAGTCAAAGACTTGATATCTCAGTTAGTGCCTCCTCTTTACAAAAGGAAATTTAAACACAAATGAAAGCTTCACCAAATGTGACGCCACCATCACCAGTGGTTTTCACCACTCACCTTATCAGCCATGATGGGGTAACCATTGCCTCATGTGTGTTAGAATCCCAATCAGGATCCCATGCTAAGGTCTGTTTGTAATCCCTGCTACCAATGGTCTTAGCCAATGACCCCCAGAAAACAGACCCGAGGCAAAGGCTTCTGCGTTCTTTTTGCTTTCTTGAATGCAATTCCAGAGATGCATCAGTGAAGGAAAGAGGGAAGCAATGAAGGGAAGGAGTAAAAGCAAATTAAAAAGAAAATACTAGATGCTGAGGAATCATAGACTTAGTCTATCCCTTGGCCATTGGGATTTTAACATACATAATGCAAGTGGAAACTTTAAATGTGCTGTGGGCTTAGGCTTTTTTCTTGTTCATTAAGAGGCCTTCTGGCCCCAGATAAATAAGACAAACCTTATTTACCTGGTGTAGATCTGATCTAAATCCGTGGGCCACAGCCAACTCCACCTAAGGTCAGCAAAGGCAGGAGATGAAGGCTTCCCTACACATGTCTGAGTCAAAACCAAATGGTGGCGGTTGTGAAGAACTGAATTTTCCGGGGGAACGAGGCGGGTGGATTCCTTGAGCTCAAGAGGTCCAGACCAGCCTGAGCAAGAGCAAGACCCCCTACTCCCCGTCTCTACTAAAAATAGAAAAACTATCAGGACATTGTGTAGGTGCCTATGGTCCCAGCTACTCAGGAGTCTGAAACAGGAGGATCACTTGAGCCCAGAAGTTGGAGGTTGCCATGAGCTATGACACGACATCACTCTACCCAGGGTGACAGAGTGAGACTTTGTCTCAATAAAAGAAAAAAATACAACATGAAACTATGGAATTTCAGACTGTTCACTGATGGGAGAAGGAAAAAGCTATTTATCAGCTGACTCCTTCCTGTCATCCAAATCCCTGCTTCTGGAGCATCAACTCCCTTTACCTTCAGAGTAAATTCTGGCGACCCAAGCTTTTCTCCTTCCCCTCCACCAGATTGTAGGAGCTACTGTACGGAGAGCAAACATATTTTAAAGAGCAAACGCAATTATATTGTCAACATAATCTTCTCTTTCAATATGGAGACAGTGATAGGAAGAGGAAGGACTTAAATTTTAGGCAGCATTTTTGACATGACTTGCATTGCTCAAAAACCAATGAACAAATGTCCTCTACCTGTGGCTCTCTGGCTAGAGTCCCAGGGACAAGAAAAAAGAGCAAAGAAAACTTGAGACAGTGCTGTCAGGGAATACAAATTGCATGATCATGTGGTTAACAATTGTTCCTCGTAATGACCCAATGAATCAGATGTAGGAAAGTCATTTCAAAGCTGACCACAGAATCAATATTGACTTATTTCTGAAAGTTTTCAATGTCAAGTTATGAGAATTAATCTAGTGATTTTGTGTTTTTTTTCCCAAGGTCTGCTTTTAGCATCTTGATAATGAGCTATATCATGTATCATTACTTCTAAATAATTATGTGATTTGCAGTAGAATACATTTCTTGTTTTAACCAATGACTGAAAAATATTAAATTATATTTATATTTTTATTCACTTGATTAAAAATACCTATTTTATATCATAATCTCAAGTAAATAGAGAATTTCTAAGCTATATACCCCTAGGGTAGAAACTTTTATTATTTTCCCTTTATGCTGATTTTATATGAGGGAAATTTAAGATTTAATTAAAACTGCCATTAGATATTCTTGACAAACAGAAATGGTACACCTGAATTATAAATTAATGCAGGCAGGATACATGAGAAGTCTTTTTTTCCCAAAACCCCTAAACATGAATAAATTTTTGAATATCACATATTGAATCAAATTGGAAGCAGAAACATAACTTTGAGGATCATCAGACTGACAACACTTTATGTTTTATGTTGGAAATAAGATTAAGGTCATTAGTGCCGATTTTACGAACACACATGTATGTGTTATGTGTATGTCTCCCAAAACAAGCTTTAAAGAGATGTCTATAGTTTGAAAGGGCTAGGTGAATTTTTAAAACTATTTTCTGGGGTCAATTTTAATTCAGAAATTTCTACTACTGAGGCAAACATTTCTTCTGAAAAATACAAAGATGAAGAATCTGTTTTTTTGGAATTACATTATTATTGACTATGCCCACTGTGTTCTGCAATAGATCATTCTTTTGTGTTTTAAAATCGTTCTGAAATGAGTGGTATATTCTTTTAGAGTAACTCTTACAAGAAAACATATTCCCTGAGTATGTTAAAACTATATGCACAGAGACTTTGACAGCAAAATAAGATTTCCAGAGAACTAGTATGTAAAAAGGAACCCAGATTTTTTTTTAATCAGAGGCAATGAAGAATTTGTGAATACTTTGAAATTTTATAGTCACTTCCAAAGATATTTTTCTAATGTCTTTCCTTATTTCTTTATCCTTTTTTATTCTTTGTTTGTTTCCTTAATTAAGTAGAAAGAGCCTTTGCTCTGCTCAAGGAATGTACAGTGAATACAAAATTTTAGTGAATTTTCTTAGCAAAATTAACCTAGACAACTACACAAAAATAGTAGGGCTCTATTTGTGTCATGACTAAATTACTATGCAATATTTTCAATATACTTGTGATTTAAGCAAACTCTAGGTCTGTTACATTATCAGATACCCATCTACACATAACCAGGGCTAACTTAGCATGATTATGTAACAGAGAGAATGGTCTAGAAAAAAACAGTAAAACATGTTTCCATCTCTTTAAAACTTCCCCCACTCTTTTTGGGAATGGAGACCTCCATCCCTGCCTCTGCCTGGTGAGGGCAGAGAAATGTCCTTTGTTGTCTGGGCTTTAAGAGATGGCTCAGCTGAACTGTCTGGAGCCCTGGCACCCAGCAGGTGGTGGTGGCCTCCTGGGTGGGCAAAGATTGCAGATGGCATGACTAGAATTTAAACCACAGTAGCCTAGAACTGAGGGCCCTCAAAAGTCTTCTATTTCTGCTTATCCACAGGAAGATGGCATTTAGAGACTGGAGTCTCTATCCTTCTCATTTGCCTTCTCTTCAAACCACTTGTCCTCATACTTTGGATGATGCCTTGAGGGCAAGTGCCAAGCTTTCGTTAATAATTACATAGGAAGGGATCCATCAAAGAAATATATTATGCGTAAAATATATTAATTACTATAGTACTAATAATTTAAAAATATGAAGTGTCACAAATATTTCATCTGGTAGTATTATAAAATAAAATAAAATTTTCCAATTTTAAGTTTTATGTTGATTACTTTTAACTTTTATTTATTTTTATTTTATTATACTTTTTTATTTATTATTAAATCATAACTGTGTACATTAATGTAATCATGGGGTACCATACACTGGTTTTTTTGTCATATTTTCCTCATACTGGTTAACACAGCCTTCCTGGTATTTTCTTAGTTATTGTGTTAAGACATTTGTATTCTACATTTAGTAAGTTTCACACGTGCCCTTGTAAGATGCACCGTAGGTGTGATCCCACCAATCAGCCTCCCTTCACCCATCCTCTCCCCTCCCCTCTCTGTCCCCTTTCCCCATATTCTTAGTTTATAATTGGGTTATAGTTTTCACATGAAAGCCACAAATTAGTTTCATAGTAGGGCTGAGTACATTGGATACTTTTTCTTCCATTCTTGAGATACTTTGCTAAGCAGAATATGTTCCAGCTCCATCCATGTAAACATGAAAGAGGTAAAGTTTCCATCTTTCTTTAAGACTGCATAATATTCCATGGTGTACATATGCCACAATTTATTAATCCATTTGTGGATCGATGGGCACTTGGGATTTTTCCATGACTTAGCAATTAGGAATTGGGCTGCAATAAACATTCTGGTACAAATATCTTTGTTATGATGTGATTTTTGGTCTTCTGGGTATATACCTAGCAGACGAATTATAGGATTGAATGGCAGGTCTATTTTTAGATCTTTAAGTGTTCTCCAAACATCTTTCCAAAAGGAACGTATTAGTTTGCATTCCCACCAGCAGTACAGAAGTGTTCCCTTTTCTCCACATCCACGCCAACATCTCTGGTCTTGGGATTTTGTGATATGGGCTAATCTTACTGGAGTTAGATGATATCTCAAAGTAGTTTTGATTTGCATTTCTCTGATGATTAAGGATGATGAGTTTTTCATATGTCTGTAGGCTGTGTGCCTGTCTTCTTCAGAGAATTTTCTCTTCCCTTTCCCAGCCTGAGATGGGATCACTTGTTCTTTTCTTGCTAATATGTTTGAGTTCTCTGTGGATTCTGGTTATTAAACCTTTGTCAGAGACATAACCCGCAAATATCTTCTCCCATTCTGAGGGCTGTCTGTTTGCTTTACTACTGTGTTCTTGGCTGTGCAGAAGCTTTTTAGTTTGATCAGGTCCCAGTAGTGTATTTTTGAAGCTGCTTCAATTGCCCGGGGGGGTCCTCCTTATAAAATATCTCCTAGACCGATATCTTCAAGAGTTTTCCCTGCACTTTCTTCTAATATTTGTATACTTTCATGTCTTAAGTTTAAATTTTTAATCCAGTGTGAGTCTATCTTAGTTAATGGTGAAAGGTGTGGGTCCAGTTTCAATCTTCCACAGGTTGCCAGCCAGTTCACTCAGCACCATTTGTTGAATAGGGAATCTTTTCCCCACTGAATGTTTTTAATTGGCTTATCAAAGATCAAATAAAAGTAAGTAGCTGGATTCATCTCTTGGTTCTCTATTCTGTTCCAGACATCTACTTCTCTGTTTTCGTGCCAGTACCATGCTGTTTTGATCTATACTATCAATTTATAGTATAGTCTGAGGTCTGGTAGCGTGATTCCACCTGCTTTGTTTTTATTTCTGAGTAATGTCTTGGCTATTCGAGTTTTTTTTTCTGATTCCATATAAAACGAAGTGTTATTTTTTCAAGATCTTTAAAGTATGACAGTGGAGCTTTAATAGGGATTGCATTAAAATTGTATATTGCTTTGGGTAGTATGGACATTTTAACAATGTTGATTCTTCTCAGCCATGAGCATGGTATGCTTTTCCATTTGTTAACATTTTTAGCTATTTCTTTTCTTAGAGTTTCTTAGTTCTCTTTATAGAGATCTTTCACATCCTTTGTTAGGTAAACTCCCAAATATTTCATCTTCTTAGGCACTACTGTGAAGGGAATAGAGTCCTTGACTGTTTTTTCAGCTTGACTATTGTTGGTATATATAAAGGCTACAGATTTATGAATGTTGATTTTGTAACCTGAGACGTAAGTTTTATGTTAAAAAAAAAAAGAGCATTTGCAATTGCTTTAGTTTTATACAAAATAATACCATTTTAGGTATTCAAGTGTCTTAGAAAAATAGAAAACTAGAATCATGAAAATAGAAGCTAAAGCTTTTTCATAAAAGCTAAAGTCATTATGTATCTTTATATCCTTATGATTTTTTTTCTCAATGATACATTTTCCACATGGAAAAATTATAAATAGAATATGAGTTAATGTTATATTGACTCATAATAATAATATATTGAGCTGATGATTGTTTTAAGGGTATTTTTATTTTAATCTATTTCCAATTACACAGAACAAACAATTTGTAGAAATAATACTTATGTAAAACTACGGTACACAACTTTCAGCATATAAATGAATACATTTAAGTACTGTCACCTTCTCAGCAGGTATAACTCAAGGTGAAATACCTTATAGCCTGCCTAATAACTTTTTGATTTGATGAAGAAATAGCATGTTCAAGTCCTTGTAATAATAATCAAGGACAGTGTGCTGAGAGGAGAGGAATAAAAGCATATAAATTAAGTTGCAAATCTGATGCCCATAAATCATTTACACAATTTAGCGCTTAGTCAAAAAAGCTACATTTATTTTAAAGAATTAATACTCACATTTCATTCTTAATAATGCTAGAAGATATTTTTCAAAGGTATAGAGAAATGAAACAAAGCAGAAAACTTTAATGGATTTAATTGGAAATTCTCAGCAATGTATATACATCCTTGACACAAGGAAATTGATTTCTTCAGGCCTTCAGATTTGCCTACATCCCTTTCCTGAGTACTTTGACTTTGTACTTTATAACCTGCCAGTTTAAAGGTTTTGGACAAGGTTTTCACATCTGTGCAAATTTCAGAAGCCTATATTTAGATAACGCTCTGGTTATTTCCCATAGTTTATAAATATTATTGAACTCTGATTGACTAGAAAATTGGATTAACTCAGTAGAGTCCATGGAAAATACTGTGCAGAAATTATATGATATTCTTTTGATTTAAACAATTTTGTATTCTAAATCTGTGTGGCTTATTGTTGTAAATTTATTGCAAGGAATTTCAATTTATCTAAATTCATGTACATTTCTTCAATCTTAAAAATCATCAATAGCAACCATTTTTATGAACATAAAATGTTTTTGTCTTAAGACAGATTAAGTGGCTATCATTTTCCATAGACATATATTAATGCATAGCAAGCTAAATTTTAGCATTATTTCTGAGTGGCATATAATCAGTGTAACTCATGTTATCTTGACGTCGTATGCAAGGGTCACATCAAGTATGTTATAACCCAAGGCAATTGAAAGTTAACAGCCTAATAAATATGTCACAATGACTAAAGAGCCATAAAGTTGATAAAATTTAATATGAGTGGCCATCCTTCTTAAATTTCCTCCTTGTATGGGTAAAATTATTTTATCTTATTATTGCCATAATTTTACATAACCTTAATATAGTAGCCAGCATGCATTATAATGTGTATTATAATACATTATAAAAATATATACCTAAAGAGAAGTGCATAATAGAAGGAATTACAGAATGTTCTTTAAAAACTAGTCAAGGATTTTGCTATCTTTCAATGCTATCTCAAATAGAGGTAATTACAGAGTTTAAAAAGAAATGTATGCACATTTTAAGAAAGGAAAAAAAAAAGTGTTGAAGTTGTGACCCTCAACATATCCCAACAACAAAAGAAAAATGCAAGTCATGTCTGAGCACTGCTGGCGATTGTAGAAGTCAAAGGTGACCTGAGTATTACAATCTCAAGAAATCAGGTTTTTAAGAGAGAATTTACTCCTGATAAAGATGCTGTGGACATCATTCAAATAATAGCCAAGGATCTAGAATATTCCATAAACTTAGGCATAAAGCAATAGCAGGGTTTGAGAGAATTAACTACAATTTTGAAAGAACTTCCACTGGTCGGTAAAAATGCTACCTCACAGCCTCACCTGCTACTGAAAAATCTTTTGTGAAAGGAAGACCCCCACCCATGTGGCACTATTTATTGTCCTCTTATTTTAAGAAATTGCCAATCTTAACAAACTGTGGTCTGTGTACAGTGTACACCATGGAATACTGCTCAGCCATAGAAAAGATGGAGACTTTATATCTTTTGTGTTTACCTGGATGGAGTTGGAACACATTCTTTTTAGTGAAGTATCACAAGAATAGAAAAGCAAGTATCCAATGTACTCAATACTAATATAAAATCAATATATAAACAACTACACACCCACAAGAAAGGAAAAGCACAAGTATATTCTAGTGACAGGAGGGAAGAGGAAGCAGAGGGGAGGGAGTGGAGGGTGGGCTCTCACCTAATGTGCACAGTGTGAGAGTGTCTAGCACCTCCCCCAGGTGAAAGGCTCAACTACAACACGAACTTTACCTTAGAAACAAACGAGGTGACCCAAACATTTGTACCCTTATATCAATCTGAAATAAAAAGAAGAAGAAGAGGAAGAGGAGGAAGGTGAGGAGGAGGAGAAATAATTGCCAGGCTTCAGCAACCACCACTCTGATGTGTCATCAGCCATCAACAATGGGGCAAGACCCTCGACCAGTAAAAGGATTTTGACACTCTGAAGGCTCAGGTAATTGTTAGCATTTTTTGGCAAAAAAGTATATTTTAATTAAGGTATGTGCATTATTCTCGCAGACATAATGGTATTTCACACATATTAGACAAGGATATTGTCCACATAACTTTTATATGCACTGAGACACTGAAAACTTTCTCGTTTTATCGTGATGACCTAGAGCTGAAGTAGTAACATCTGTGACATGTGCTTGGAGTTTATGTGAACAGTATAGCCCACCCACTTTTGAGTATATGTGAAATTATGCACATGTTTGTGTGTTTGAAGGGGTATGCATTGGGTTTTGAAAGAGTGCAATTATAAGGTGAGAATATTGATGAGGGGTTTGCCTGGGTGTTATTTTTCTTTATGGCATCCTAAAATTTCTCTTCACTTGAATGTTCAGTGAAACTTTTGAAGTTTATTACAGACTGACTTACTTTGCTTTATTTGCAACTGTTGGTTGAATCATTCTGTGTAAATTTCTTTGGAGGAATAACAACACCCAAGAGAAAAATCATTTTCTACAGACCTACACACATACCCCCCCACCCCCCACAAATACTCAGACCAAATATAAAGAAGGAAACTTTTAAAATGTTTCAGTATTCACAATGCCTGACTGTCTTTACTGCAGTCATTTTGTAGAAAAAAAAAAGATTATTGACATTTGCAATACCAGCCAGCAGCAGGTATGTTTTAGTTATTAATAAATTTGACTACTTTTTAAATATTTTTCTTTCAATTGCAAAGGGTTAGTAACTAGAAGCTACAGAGAACTCAAATGAATCAACAATAAAAGAGTAAACAATCCCACCAGCACTGCATTGTTCTTTTTTAACTTAAATAAATAAATAAAATAATTTATAAATAAGATAATTAAATCACAAAGCTGGTCCTTTGAAAACATTATGATATTTAACCAGTTTATTCTGATACTTTACTGCAAATGATTCAGTTTTGTTTTACTTAGAGCAGCATAATGCCAACAATAAACCCATGTTACATCTGTTTTAATGTTAATTGTACCAAGTTTCCGTGAAGTACACAGTTACTATAGGGATGCTTAAGATGATAAACGACTTCCAAAATAGTATCCTTGGAAGGGAAAAACAAACACAGCATGATCTCACTTAAAAGTGGGAGCTGGATGATGGGCACGCAGAGTCACACGGAGTGTACGGTGGACAATGGCGCCTCCGAAGGGCAGAGGCTGGGAGAGGGGCAAGGGACTCAAATTTATCCATCAGGTACAATGTACCTGCTTCAGGTGATGGGTACACTAAAACCCCTGAATTCACCACTATGCGATTCATCCATTTAACAAAAAAAATTTGTAACCCTTACATCTGCTGAAGTAATTAAATAGACTATCAAATAAATAAATATGCTTACTTTAAATATATCTTCTACATAGCTTGGTGCCCGTAGCACTGTGGTTACGGTACTGGCCACATGCACCAGTGCTGGCGGGCTCAATCCTGGCCCGGGCCAACTAAACAACAATGGCAACTACACCAAAAAAATAGCCAGGCCTTGTGGCAGGTGCCTGTAGTTCCAGCTACTTGGGAGGCTAAAGCAAGAGAATTGCTTAAACCCAGGAGTTTGAGGTTGCCGTCAGCTGTGACACCACAGCACACTACTGAGGGCAATGTAGTGAGACTCAGTCTCAAAAACAAAAAACAAATCTACATATATCAAGATATATGAGCCTGATCTGTGCAGAGTGCTCATCTTGGTTGATTTTGGTACATTTTTGATGCACGTTGAGACATGTCTGCTCTCTCCCACTAAACCATGTTGTAAGCTGATGATTATGCTTATAAATTACCTATTAACAAAAACCTGATGATCAAATAGGGCAAACAAAGTCATAAAATGACTTATCCAGTCTACCAGAGGTTGGACTTTTGACCTCATTTACATTTATACTATGCATATTACCAACAATTGTCCCTTTTTAAAACCTAGACTAATTTTTTGATCTTGGGTTAAAACCAGTCATAGCGTCAATGCTATAGGACAAAAAAGCATCTCTTATCCCCAGTGGCACCGAATATGATTCTTTGTGATGCACATCATCTTGGGGTCCAATGAGGCAAATTATATCCTTTCCTCTTTTCCTTTCCTTTCCTTTCCTTTCCTTTCCTTTCCTTTCCTTTCCTTTCCTTTCCTTTCCTTTCCTTTCCTTTCCTTTCCTTTCCTCTCTCTCTTTCCTTTTTTTGAGACAGAATCTTACCATGTCAACCTGGGTAGAGTGCCATGGTGTCATTATAGCTCGCAGCAACCTCAAACTCCTGGACTCATGATCCTCCTGCCCCAGCTTCCTGAGAAACTGGAACTACCGCCATTGCTCCTGGATACTTTTTCTATTTTTTCTTGCTCTTGCTCAGGCTGGTCTCAAACTCCTGAGCTCAAACGATCCACCTGGCTCGGCCTCCCAGAGCACTGGGTTTACAGGCATAAGCCACTGGCTAAATTATATCTTTTAATTTATTTAAGCCTTAATTAATTAATCATTGGTTATTTATTTGCAAAGATTTCTTGGAGCCTCTTTGAGAAATACTATTTCAAACTGTATTATTTAAAATTGTTCTGATGCTTTTTATCTCTCTATAGTTTTACTCTAGAATTTCCAAAGACCCTTTCTGCTCCAATTCACTGTAGAAAATATATAAAGCCTATAAAAGCTGTCCATAGTGATTCTCTAAAATGTGGACATATTCAGAGTTTACAAGGTTAATAGTAATTAGAGAAAGCAATATTATATCCATATTTAAACTTTTCCTATTTTTCATTAACAATTATCTTTAAGTATTTGTTATCTTTAACTATTAGTATCTGAAGGTTGTCACTAAACTAGTACAACGTTCCAGGTTTATTCACCTAACTTATCAGTTAATATTATTAAAGAATATTTTTAAAAATAGTCAAAAAAATTATTTCCTGGGCAAGGAAAAACGTAAAATTCAAAGCTAAAATGATAAATTCTTGACGTCACATTTTGTTCCTTAGAGAAAAACACTGGGGTGATTTTAACTAATTCACATTTTGAATTTTGTAACTATACTATAGTTTAGTCATGTCTTATTATTTCGTTTCTACTTACCTAAAATTAATAAATAAATCAATACAGTAACAGACGATTGAAATTACTTTGGAAATGTATTGGGGATAAAAAAGCACACACATCAATGGAAAAACTTAAGAGTAAACCAAAATTGCTAAATTGATAAAAAAAGAAAAAGAAAAAAATCCATAGTTTTCTCATTTTAATAATTCCTCTCATAGTCGTATAAAATATATGTGCAGGAATTAATATTTGCTCTTTTTATTATAGGCTCACTTTATACAAGAAACTCTAAAATAGATTTTAGAGAACTGAAAAATTAGAGCTGTGATATATAGTCTGGAGGCTGATTACTCTGATTGCAACCCAGATTGTAACCCAAGGTTAAAAACTTGGGTGAAAACAGCATTAAGTTCAGCTTGAGTATTCACACGAAGCACTTACTGAAATTACTGTGCCTTTGAGAGATCTTCGTCCCTCCTGCTCTCTGGACAGCCTCCTGCCCTTCTATGCTGGTGTAAAGTCCGTTATTGAGACATACTTCCCTACTATCCAATTCTCCTGCTTAAAGTGCACAATTCAACTGCTTTTAGTATATTCTCAGATGCTTTCATGTTTGTATCTCTTCTTTCCCCTGCTCTTTTATGAGCCTTTGCCTGACCTACTTCTCCACTAAAGAGAATTTTTTATGAGGGGGCTAATGATATGAAATGACCTGGCACTGAGATTGGTAAATTGCCACAAAGAACCAGTCCTCATGGAGCTGTATTCTAGTGCACCAGGGTGGCTGTTATCACTTCACTTTATTAAAACCCGTATAGGCTAAGGAATAGGAGTAATAAAAAGATGTCTTGAGGATAATAAGAAAATATCACCGGGTATGTTTGCCTCCAACAGACCTGGCATCCAAATCAAAAGCACCCAGGGGTAGTTGGAGTCCCGTTATGTGTTAGCACTGGTGATCCTCATAAAATTAAATTCATAAACGTCTGCTCTAAATTTACCTACGATAGTAATTTATGGGTTGTACAGTACTGAAGTTACAGCATTTAACACTTGAGGGCTTCCCCTGACCACCACACAGAAGCATGTATAATAGGAGAGGAAATAAATTAGGTTTTCTATTAATGAAACCATGTGTCCTTGGTCCATAAAACAAATCAAAAGAAATTTTTGTGTCATGTGAACTAATCCATCATGTATTGGTTACTGATATCTCTACACATGCAAAGCCTTTGGAGAGTTTTGTAGCATAAGCATGCATTCTGCCAAAGCTGCTGATGCTGGCACAGATGTGGGGAGAAGGGAACACTGTTGGTGGTGGGACTGCAAACTAATACAAACTCTCTGGAAAGAAGTATGGAAAATCCTCAAAGAACTCAAATTAGACCTCCCATTTGATCCTGCAATCCCATTATTAGACATCTACCCAGAAGAAAAGAAAGATAATTTGCAAGTGTTAAATAAATTAACATCATCTTTATCTCTATTGCTCATCAGTTATACACTTTATAATAAAGAAACCTGGGTGGTGTGTATTTCTGTGACTGGAAGCCACATCCAATGCTTAGGTTTTCACACATGATCATCTGGAATTGAATCTTAATTACAGAGTTACCCTACTTTTAATAGGGTGTTTTTATTGTTTATAGGATAATGGAAAGTTAATTTGTTGGGACAATTAAAACTAACATGCATATTAATGACACATTTGGTTCTACTCACCAAGGAGGGTTTCTCAAAAAGTAGAATGTGTGATTAAAACATTTTGCATAATGTTAATTTGTGAGATAAGTTGTGCATCTCATGGATAAACAAAGATGTCGGCGATCCTATTAGAGATCTAAATGGTTCCCCTAGAAAGAAAAAAAAAAACAAAACAACCCATCAAATCGTATCTTACAAACATGTGGAAATAATGCTATAAGGAAAAATAAAACAACTACCATTAAACATTATTAGAAAGTATTTCAACAGCATGTTAAATAATGTTTACTAAACTAATGATATGTATTTACAGGTTGCATCTCTACTGATTTCATTTCAGTAAAATAGTAGAACTAATTCAAGGCATAGGAACTTATCAATATGTAGACTGAATCTTCAGGCCGCTGGCACCTCTTCGCAATTTGGCTCAGATATCTGGGATAAGGGACACTCAGGCTTTATTTCGCTGATACAATACCAGATAATAAATACACAAGACTTATGCTATACATCTCTTTTGCACTGACCTACTTCTAACTTATCTTGATATTTAAAATATGTCTGGTAGCTGCTTAGAAAAGTACCCTTAAGCTTCAAAACCATATAGAAGGAACAAAAATGAAAAAGGCATTTGAAATACTAGCACCCAAATAAACACACACACACACACACACACACACACACACACTGCTATTTCTGTTATATAGACTTTGTTTTTGTTTTTTCTTTTTTTGAGACAAAATCTCCCTTTTTTACCCTGGGTATAGTACCTTGGCATCACAGCTCACAGCAACCTCAAACTCTTGGGCTCAAGGGATTCTCCGGTTTCAGCCTCCTAAGTAGCTGGGACTGCAGGAGCCCATCACCGTGCCTGGCTAGTTTTCTATTTTTAGTAGAGATCAGGTCTCACTCTTCTTGCTCAGGCTGGTCTCAAACTCCCAAGCTCAAGTGATTCTTGAACCTTGGTGCCCCAGAGTGCTGGGATTACAGGTGTGAGCCACAGTGCCCAGCTTATTATATGGTTTCTTTTCTTTTACAAAAATCTTTGCTCTCAGGGAATATTGATAATTCTCCATTATTATACTGTTGTTATTTCTTGAAAATGAGATTGAAATCATAAAAACATTATTTTAAGGTAATTCCCTTAAGTAATAAAATCAGTTATTAAATGAATGTAGGTTAGAGAAAAAAGACATAACCTATTCTATTTTTAGGTAAATCATCCCTTCAAAATGTAGAAATAAGTTATAAGGCTGGACACAGTGGCTCACGCCTGTAATCCCAGCACGGTGGGAGGCTGAGGAGGGAGAATTGCTTGAGATCAGGAGTTTGAGACTTGCCTGAGCAAGAGTGAGACCCCCGACTCACGAGAAAAAAAAAAAAAAGGAAAAACCCAGCAGAGCACCACAGCGAGTGCCTGTAATCCCAGCAGCTTCCGGAGGCCGAGGCAGCAGGACGCCGACACCACCACAATCTGCTCAGGGGCATAGGGCGGGACTCTGTCTGAAGAAGAAGGAGGAGGAGGAGGAGTCCTGAGCTCAAGCAATCCACCTACCTTGGCCTCCCAGAGTGCAGGGATTACAGGAGGAGGAAGGGAGAGGGAGGAGGAGGGGAGGGGAGGGGGAGGAGGAGGGGAGGGGGAGGGGAGGGGGAGGAGGAGGGGAGGGGAGGGGGAGGAGGAGGGGAGGGGGGGAGGAGGAGGGGAGGGGGAGGAGGAGGGGAGGGGAGGGGGAGGAGGAGGGGAGGGGGAGGAGGAGGGGCGGGGGAGGGGGAGGAGGAGAAAGTTATAAGAACAGAGAAAGGAAAATACAGAGAAATC
>CAUYPK010036913.1:0-61672 GCA_963574355.1 Loris lydekkerianus | reverse complement strand
TCTGAACTCACTTTCCACTTTTCCTAAGCTTCACTACCCCCATCCTGGTACAAGCAGATTCTTTTATATTAACCCATCAATATACCCATAGTGGTGTCGTTTACCCCACGGGTGTTTAAACCCAACCGCCGGGGTGGATGTTTTTTTTTTTTTTTTTTTTTTTTTTTTTTTTGCAGTTTTTGGCCAGGGCCGGGTTTGAACCCACCACCTCCAGCATATGGGACCAGCACCCTACTCTGTTGAGCCACAGGTGCCGCCCTGGATGATCTTTAAAGATGCAAATCTGATGCGTCACACCCCTGCTAAGCTGTCCATGTTTTTTCTTTGCTTAGGACCAAACGCCAAACTGCTTAACCTAACCCCTACTGCGGTGTGATCCAAGGGCAGCCTGTCTGACCCCCTTGGGTTAGCCTTGCCCTTCATCTCTGAACTCCAGCTCTGTGGGCATCATTTCACTCCCTGCTTCTTCCCTTGGGGCACCTGCTGCTCTACGGTGGCTGCCCCCTGCCTGGAGAACCCTCTCCCAGACACTTGTGCCCACTACTCTTCCATCCTGCATTCTTCCAGCCTCATATCATCTTCTCAGGGACATCTTTGCTGCTGCCCCAGCCTGAGGGTCCCTTGTTATGTGCTCTCATAGCTTATAACATTTTTCATTTTTCTATTGTTTGCCCCATGCAGAAACAAACACTCCCCCCCAGCAGAATTTAAATCCCATGAGGGGAAGGACTTGACTTTTTCACTGCTCTTTGCCCAACATCTAATGTGTGTTGAATGAGTATCTCATATTTACTACTGGTTGTTACTTTCTGTCTGTGTTGTTACTGGATTCATCTTTTTCCTGCTAGACTGTGAGCTCTTCCGGGGCTGAGCCATATCTGCTCTGCTTGCCCTGTGTCCCAGCATCTGCACCATGGGAGGCAAGCCTTTCTCAGTCGTGTGCTGAATTGTTGTATCACAGTCATGGGGAGAATGCAGAGGAGAAATCACACCAAAAGGGCAACAGTGACTTGTGTTAGGATTATGACGATATGACAGACTTTTTGCTGTCTACCTCCAAAAAATATTTAATAGAAAAATGACAACATAAATACAAATTCAGAATTAAACAGAAAGAAGAAAGCTGTACACAGCAGCGCCTCTGGCACAGTGAGTAGGGCGCCAGCCCCATATGCCGAGGGTGGCAGGTTTGAACCTGGCCCCAGCCAAACTGCAATAAAAAATTGCCAGACGTTGTGGCGGGCACCTGTAGTGCCAGCTACTCGAGAGGCTGAGGCAGGGGAATCATCTAAGCCCAAGAGCTGGAGGTTGCTGTGAGCTGTGACACTACAGCACTTTACTGAGGGGCGACAAAGTGAGACTCTGTTTCTAAAAAAAAAAAGAAAGAAAGAAAGAAAGAACTGTACATATTGAATAATAAAAAAATAAAATTGAACATAATGAAATAAGCTAAAAATAGAAATAATACCTATAATTATTCTACTCTAAAAGATTGTACAGTTTCATTTTTTCTTATCTACTTGTCACTACTATTGGAAGTTTGTCCCAAATGAAGGATCATTTTCATATAGTTGTATTAGATACAATGTTGTATTTTGTTTTTCCTATTTCATATGGGGTCATATATATTTTCCCAGGATCCTGCACTGTCTGTATAATGACTGTTAACAACTTTATGATATTCAGTTAAATTAATGTACTTGGAGTGGGATTATTGCTTTAAGATGTATTTCCTGGAGTATAGTTCGAAGTGTGTGAGTACTTGCAGGGAAATACAGACTTTTGGTTCCATTTTCCAGACGAGGGGAAAGAGTAGGCTGTGATGGATATGTGTCCAAGTGTGGAATGAGTGCTTGAGCGGGGATTACGTGAAGTATGATTATTTTTAAAGGAGAATCTATGTTACAACAAGCCCGTCGGGGAAAACATTGTGTTTACATAGGATGTTCGTAAGTTGGGTAGCTTGACCGTTGTCTGAAATGAGATATTCCAGTGTCTACTAAGAAGTAGAGGAGGGTGCTGCTGGCATTTGGAGGCCCGACAATTAAGGCGGTGGTCCAAGAAAGTGGAGGTTGTGTACAAACGTGGCACATTAGTAAGTAGATGTTAGTAAGTTGGAGGCAGCCAGTATTGGTTAGATGCAGACACTTAAGGTTTCCTAGTCTGTTCTATTAGTAATGGAGGAAGAAATAGAGAAGAGACTGGCTGACCAGGGTCAGAGGGTGGCAGTGGCAAAAGAGGAGTCACCAAAGCAGATTCTGTGGGCTGAACAATGACTTCTGCCTAATGCTTTTCAAAATACACGTCGGGGCAGGGTGAGCTCTGGCTTCTTTCTCCCATATTTTTGTGAAATGGCAGTATCGTAGCCTCAAGCAGGAACCTGCCTGAGTTATGGCCATCTCAGCTCACTGCCTTTAATCCAGATTCTCTGCTTTGCAGACATCTTGCTCGTCACCTTCTTGGTAACACCATGAGTCTAACTCTTGTGCTTTCCAGCAGACCGTGGATAAAAGGCAAACTACTGAGTAACATGAAATACTTCCACAAACAGCGGAAGTTCCCAAGACTGGAGTCTTGGAACCCAGCAACATGCCTAACTTCTTCATCGGTGCTTTGCAAAAGCAACCACTTTATCAGCCTTGCGATCAAGGCTTTCAAACTCCCCTTTCTACTCATTTTGCCTCAGTCCAGGGATGTCCCCTTCTAGATTAAGCACCTTGCATTTCCAAACAGCTTAAATAGAGCAAAATGATCTACCCTGAAAAAAAAAAAAAAAAATCATGAAAACCAGTGATTTAATGAAGGACTGAGATCAGTATTTTCATTGGAAAGAGGACTAAGCAGGAAAGGGCAAAAAAGAAGGAAGAAGTGATGATAGAATTTCAGGCCTGTTAGATGCTTTTGTGCTCTGGATGACTTTTCCTGTTCGTTTGAAATTATACTTTCCCTTTCTGCCTTTGCAAAGCCCAGTGCTCGTTCATAAGCTTTTGTGTTTTTGTGTTTAAAGAGTTCCATTGTCTGCGGACATTATATTCAATAATCTCTTCTCTGAATGTTAGCTTTCTATCTTTGCCCACTGCATGAACAAGTAAGGATCCTATTTTATTCACTGTTGAATCCCCCACAGCCTCCATGGGGTCTCAATAAAACTTAATTAATTAGGATTGCTCAATAAATAGTTAATGCATTAGAAATGAATGAATGAGTAATCAGAGCTAGAATATTCTAGTTTCTGCATGTCACTAGGGCATCTGTCACTCAGTTGCACTACATGTTCTTAGGACAGGTTTTAGCACATTGCTCAATTCAGGTTGCCCTTATTGACTTGGTGATTATTTTAATTACTGGAAAAAACTTACAAGTTATCATTATATTTTGAAGAATACACCTAAAATATGTACACAGTGGTGAAAACTAAAATTTGACTAGAGTCAACTTTTTTCTAGACTTATATTTTATGCTTTTCTTCCATTAGGTAAAGTTTTGTCCATCACATGAACGTGTACGAGACATGAATGAATTTAAAGGGTGCATTGATACTTTTATTTTATTTCAGCAAACTTCAGAAGACAAAGCGGGATATCAGATGGCTTCAAGGAGTGACTGGTGAATGGTTTGAAGAAATTCAAAGAAAAAAGTTTTGCAATGAAACAGATGTTAGCCAAATGTTAAAACAACCACTTACATATAGGCTAAGGAAGGAGATGGCAAAAAATGGTAAGAAAATAATTTTATTGGCTTGGCTCCTGTGGCACAGTGTTTAGGATACGAGCCATATACATCAAGGATGGCAGGTTTGAACCCAGCCCGGGCCAGCTAAAGAACAATGACAACTGCAACAAAAAATAGCCAGGTGTTGTGGCAGGCACCTGTAGTCCCAGCTACTGGGGAGATTGAGGCAAGAGGATCACTCAAGCCCAAGAGTTTGAGGTTGTTGTGAGCTGTGATGCCACGGCACTCTACCAAGGGTAACATAGTGAGACTCTGTCTCAAAATAATAATAATTTTATTTATTTATTTTTATTTTTCTGTGGTATATTACTGTAGATAATGGCTCAATTTAACCAATCCATGTTTAGGACTACTTTAAAATCATAAGGCACAAAAGTTTTACAATATACATTAAAAATGTGAACTGAAATTTTACTGGACTGTTGGGGCTCAGTGTTATTTTTAGAATCAGGCAAGATGGCGTAGTAATTAGGAAAACAGGCAAGATAGCATAGTAATTAGGAAAACAGCCATTGATTAAAAAAAAAAAAAAAAAAAAAGGCCTGTGTTCAATTCTCCACTTTGTCTCTATCTATGTCATCTATCCGAGTTATTCATTCTCTGTAACTCTCAATTTTCTCATCTTTATTTATTTATTTATTTATTTATTTATTTATTTATTTTTTAGAGACAGAGTCTCACTTTATCACCCTTGGTAGAGTGCCATGACATCACAGCTCACAGCAACCTCCAACTCCTGGGCTTAAGCGATTCTCTTGCCTCAGCCTCCCAAATAGCTGGGACTACAGGCACCCACCACAATGCCCAGCTATTTTTTTGTTGCAGTTCGGCTGAGGCCAGGTTTGAACCCACCACCCTCGGTACATAGGGCTAGCCCCTTACCCACTGAGCCACAGGCACAGCCCAAAGGGTTGAATCTTATAAGGAGCTAAATAATCTGTATAAATACCTACATGTTCCATAGATATTAACCATTCTTGTTACTTGTGAAGCCGAGAGTGAGTGAGAAAAAACAAATTCTCCCTCAGGGCACACGTGTGGATTGAATTTGGGTTTTGAGTACTGAAGCCCCACAGGTGGGCACCTTGACCATCCAGACCAGCCAGTGATTATAGAAACACTGAAAATAACAGGGCTTTTAGGCCATGTGTGTTTTCCATGGAAGGGGAAGGAGGCGGGGAGGCTGAATTGAGTTCATATCCCAGTATGGGACCCTGTGAGCCTCAGTAGCCACTTTTATAAAGTGAGAGAATTCCTCCCCTGCCAGGGTTGTTTTGAAGATAAGTGAGGTAGCGTGTGTAAACCACCTATCGTGGAGTCCTGGTAGACAGCTGGTGCTGACAGTAGTCTTGGCTCATTTTATAGAACTGAGGTCCTAGAGTAGTAGGATCAAAGGGCCGTTTCCCAGGGGAGAGTGAAGCTTGGCTGCGTCCTGGAACACAAACCAAAAGGAGGTGGTGGAGGTGTGGGGGTAAATTAAATATTTGGGCTTGACAGTAGCTCTGTGGAAAGCAGACATGGGCTAGAGTTGGGAGCCTGCTGCAGAGAATGGCTGGGGGGAGGCTGGCTTCTGATACTTCTCCAATTCTTTGCCATACTCCTCTTGTTTGTGTCTGGGTCTGTTTCTCACACATGCCATGATGCAGTTTCCTTAAGAAACCTCTTCCCCTGGATTGTTTTGTTTTGTTTTGTTTTGTTTTGTTTTGTTTTGTTTTGTTTTTTGAGACAGTTTCACTTTGTCACCCTTGGTAGAGTGCCATGGTGTCAAAGCTCATAGCAAACTCATACTCTTGGGCTTAAGTGATCCTCTTGTCTCAGTTTTTCATTTTTAGCAAGATGGGGTCTCACTCTTGCTCAGGCTGTTCTCAAATTTGTGAGCTCAAGTGATTCACCCTCCTCGGCCTCCTAGGGTGCTGGGATTACAGGCATGAGCCACCATGCCCAGCCAACCTGGATTGTTTTAGTCTATCTCAATAAACCATCTCCTTGGTCATGTGTGGTGGCTCACGCCTGTAATCCTAGCACTCTGGGAGGCCAATCTGAGAGAATCGCTTGAGCTCAGGAATTTAAAACCAGCCTGAGCAGGAGCAAAGACCTCAACTCCATTAAAAATAGAAAAATCAGCTGGGCATGTGGTAGGCGCCTGTAGTCCCACCTACTAAGAAGGTGAGGCAAGAGGATTGCTTGAGCCCAAGAGTTTGAGGTTGCTGTAAGCTGTGATAATGCCATGGCACTCTAGCCTGGGAAACAGAGCAAAACACTGTCTCAAAAAAAAAAAACAACAAAAAAAACCTGTTTGAATCTAAATCATGATGCAAAACACAAGTTAGACAGTGTATTCAGCAAGTTATAGAAAGTTAGTGTACATCTATCCTACCCACGGCAGCCGGTTCCTCCCCCAGACTAGAGGCCACACACGTGCAGCCCTGGGAGCTTCTCCTGAATGCTCTGCATCATAACTTTCCACTGGCGGTAAATCCTTGAAGCTTGCCTTTGTCCCTGCTTTGGAACTGCCTCCCTCCTTCCATCATATAGATTCCCAAAATTAATAGCTGGAATCCCATTGATGAGTGACATGTGGGCTGTTGCTAATCTTTTGCTGTTACAAATAGTTCCACAGTGAATAGAGACAGTTTTACATATATAGTGCAAGTGTATACAGTTGGCACAATCATGTGCAAATGTATCTTGAAGATTGCTAAAAGTAGATTTTAAGTGTTCCCACCACAACAAAATAAGTATGTAAAGTTATACATATGTTAATTAGCTCAATTTAGCCATTTCACAGTGTATACATATTTCAAAATAACATGTTAGACATAATAATTATGTATATATAGCTTTATTTGTCAATTAAAATTATAGGGCCAGGTATAGTGGCTCACACCTGTAATCCCAGCACTTTGGGAGGCCAAGGCAGGAGGATACCTTCAGGCTAGGAGTTTGAGACTGGCCTGAGCAACATAGGGAGACTCCATCTCTACAAAGAAATAAAAAATTTGCAGGATATGGTAGCTCGTACTTGTAGTTTCAGCTAGTCGGAAAGCCGAGGCAGGAAGATCGCTTGAACCCAGGAGTATGATGTTGCAGTGAACTGTGATAATGTCACTGTGCAACGGAGTGAGACGCTGTCTCAAATAATAATAATAATAATAATAATGAATGTGGACTAATCCCCCCAAAATGTGCAAATGTAACTATAAGACATGTTTCTAGAGGTGGAATTGCTGAATTAGAAGAAACTGTGATCTCTTTATTATGTTAGATGGGGCCAAAATGCCACTGTAAGAGGAATACCTATCTACATTCCCTCTATCTCATTATAATTCCAATTTTCATTTCTTATTGTTAGTGTGGTTGAGCATCTTTTCATGTTTGCCTCTTAAAAGTATTTATTTTTCTTGAGGTATTTGGCAGTTTTGAAATGCTATTGATAACCACAAGGATTTCTGTTTAGTAAAATAAGTGAGTTTTTTTTTTTTTTTTTTATAAGGAGCTCAGTGTGGACTCCTGTGTTTCCCACCAACTTGATTTTTCTTTCCATCTGTGACGTAAGTCCAGAAATAACTATCTCTGACTAATAGTTTGGCTTTAGGAGCAGGTTAGCTGATAACTCTGTCGCTAGAACTGTTCTGCATGACTGGCTGCCATCCAAGGGCTCGCCACTCAGTGCTAGATGTTTAAAAGGAGGAAGAGGTCAGGGCTGGGTGTTCAGGGTCAGAAGTTGCTTTCAAGTCCTTTGTTGATCCCAAAGTTGTCATCCTCTTGGTTTAACATTTCCCTTTTGAAAACCATGGCTTGGAGAAACATCTTATTGCCTTTCTGAACCACAAAATGACAAGATGCATTGTCAAGGATGAAGCCTTGGGCGTGAATGCTTGGCCTCCTCACACTCGGGTGGAGTCTGTGTATCATTGGCATTTTGCCTCAAGAAAATTCAATGCAAGCAATGTTTGCCAAGCTGACTCTCTCTGATTTATTAACATAGTGTACAAAACCTTCTTGCCTGACTTACACAAAGCCCACTTGAAAAATGAGGAATGGGCAATTTCCATGTGCGTAATACTTGGTTCCTGGATTCTATCATTTCTAATCTTCTAATAATATTAGAAGATTGAATTGATGGCTTCTTAAGCATCCTTGGAAGGATGTGACCCTTCCTCTGGTAATTTCTTTCAGTATAGAGTTGTTTGGAATTGTATGGCAAGTAAACATGCAGGGCAACTAATTCCCTGTGGAAACTTTCTTTTTTCAAGAGAGTGTCTCTCTCACCCAGCTAGGTTGCAGTGGCATGATCATAGCTCACTGCAAGCTCATAATTCTGGGCTCATGCAACACTCCTGCCTCAGCTGCTCAAGTAGCTGGGACTACAGGCACATGCCATCATTCCCGGCTAATTTTTTTAGTTTTTTTAGAGATGCGGTCTCACTATGTTGCCCAGGCTGGTCTCAACTTCCTCAAGCGATCCTCCCACCTCTGCCTCCCAAAGTGCTAGGATTACAAATGTGAACCACCATGCCCAGCCCCCTGTGGAAACGTTTAATAAGGAATTTCAAATTGACCCAAATGCTATATAGCACATGAGTCCAGTGGAAGGAATATAATAGAATGAAACTTGCTGCTTAATAATTTTATAATTTAGAATTAGTCATTCAGTATTCCTGTAGCCATCTGAAGGTTTTTCATTCTTAGCCTGCCTCTGTAACTTGGTGATATCTGTACTATACAGACACTGAGCTTAACGGATTTTCTTGAGAATTTGACTTTTTATCTCAAAGAAGCTTAATATTCAGAACTACCACGTGTAGCTAGAAAGAATCTTTCCTGATCACCTTTCCTAATCATCTTCTAAATGTAGAAACTGAGTCCCAGCAGAATCAAACAGTTAAGCCAGGCTCTACAACTTACAGGTTTTTCTTGGTAGGTTTTTTTTTTTGTAGAGACAGAGTCTCACTTTACCGCCCTCGGTTGAGTGCCATGACATCACAGGACTCACAGCAACCTCCATCTCTTGGGCCTACACGATTCTCTTGCCTCAGCCTCCCGAGCAGCTGGGACTACAGGCACCCGCCACAACGCCTGGCTATTTTTTTTGCAGTTTTGTTGCAGTTTGGCCGGGGCTGGGTTTGAACCTGCCACCCTCGTTATATGGGGCCGGCACCCTACTCACTGAGCCACAGGCGCCGCCCTCTTGGTAGGTTTTTACCAACTTCAATTTCTAGCAAAGAGCCTAAAATGTTGTCTAAAGCTGTATTCCTATCTTTTTCCAGGACCCAGCTCTCTTTAAATAGGTCTGCTTCTTAACCTAATTTTTAATCTGAGATGGAAAATGAGATATGAAACCTACTTTTCCCACTCATTTGGCTACATGACCAGAGGCAGCACAGTTCACTGGGCTAAGTATTCACAGCGAGCCTTTCCCTGTTCCCTTGTCTGTGTGTAGAAGCTGGTGTGAGGCTCTCCCATCTGATGCCTTGGAGGGACCCTCAGGGTCATGAGGCCCACCCATCTGTTATTGTCACAACATCCCCTAGAGGAAGGAGGGACAGGCTATGAGGTTAGCTTGTTTATTCTATGAGGAAACAGGCAGAGAAAAATTAATTTACAGAGTCTTGGGCTAAATCCCAAAGGGAAAAGGAGTAGGAAAAGGAGATAGAGGATAAACAGTATAAAAGCCATCCCCTGGACACATCTGGTCCTTGTTTTTATTTAAATTTTGGTATGTTCAGCGGCCAAACTCCCTTCGGGCTAATTACAGCCAGACAGAGAGCACTAGTAACCTCTGGGGTTTTATCATAGCCAGTTATATTCTCTCCAAGAAGTGGCCGTGACTGACTGAAGACTTCGAGGTGAACTCACATTGAACCCCTGTGAGCTGCAGAAGAGGAGAACATGGCGGCTGTTCTCTCTGGGCTGGGTTTAGTATCGGCCCTGCCATGCTGCCACCCTTCACCCCGGCACCTGTGCAACTGTACAACTGTACGTCTGGGGCACCTGGGTGCAGGAACAGAGAGGGCAGCTGCAGCAAAGCGATTCCTTTTGTGGCTCGCTTTCTCAGCAGCTGCTCCCATTATTCTGGCAAGTGTGGCTGATGGAGACTACCTCTTTCCTGGGGATGTGGTTGCACAGATACTGCTTCACCCTCATGGTGGTGATAGGCACACCCAGCATAGGCTCTGGATGGAAAATGCTAGAAATCCAGACCTTTATGCCATTATAGAAGAGAAGGAGTTGGCTCAATGCCCGTAGCTCAGTGGTTAGGGCACTGGCCACATATACCAGGGCTGGTGGGTTTGAACCTGGCTCAGGCCTGCTAAACAACGACAACTACAAAAGAAGAAAAAACAGGCGCTGTGGCAGGCTCCTGTAGTCCCTGCTACTTGGGAGGCTGAGGCAAGAGAATCACTTGAGCCCAAGAGTTTGAGGTTGCTGTGAGCTGTGATGCCACTTTGAGAGTAACAAAATGAGACGCTGTCTCAAAAAAATAAAATAAAATAAAAGAGGTAGAAGAGAAGGAACAACCTCCTCAATAATTTTAGCTCCATCGCACGTATGGACCAATAATTTTTACTATATGTTTATTTTTTTCTTATTACAAAACAATATATATCCCTCATAGAACATGTAGAAAACCATGAATCAAAAAGAAAGAAATACAATCACCTCAAATCCCGCACCATCCTGATGTACATATGGCACAGTATAGTTGATAAAGTTGCAGTCTCTGGGATCAGAGTCCCTGGGTTCAAATCTGGGCTCCGCTGAGAAACAGCTGCATGCCTTGGGTAAGCTGTTAAACCTCTGTAAGTCTCTGTGTCCCCTCCTGTAAGCTGGAGGTCAGAACAGTAACTCCTTTGGGGGTTATTGCAAGGATTATGTGAGCTTATACTGATATTAAAGCTTACATACAGGGCAGTGCAGGAATGTAGGAGAGCTCAGTAAATATTTGCTGCACTTATTTATTTTTAGCTATCATTTTGCTCTCAACCACAGTAAAATTTTCAGAAATAGCCTTTTCCAGTTGCAAAGTAAACTCAGGCTGGAAATAACGCAAAGACTCCTTGAACGTGTTTAACTGAAGCAGCTATTATTGTTAACTAAAGAGGCTCTTTTGGAAAATATATTTATAAAAATACCTGAGCACTCCCAGATATCTGGTGTTTATTTTGAGATGATTTACACTTCCTAAAGTTAGTAGCAACCTTTATTTTAAAGAAAATAATACCACTTTTTTTTTTTTTTTTTTTTTTTTTGGAGACAGAGTCTCACTATGTGGCCCTTGGTAGAGTGCCGTAGCATCACAGCTCACAGCAACCTCAAACTCATGGGCTCAAGCAATTCTCTTGCCTCAACCTCCCGAGTAGCTGGGACTATGGGTGCCCACCACAATGCCCGGCTATTTTTTAGAGACAGGGTTTCGTTCTGGCTCAGGCTGGTCTTGAACTCGTGAGTTCAGGCAATCTACCCACCTTAGCCTCTCAGAGTTCTAGGATTACAAGCATGAGCCACAGTACCTGGCCAAAATATACCACTACTTCAGCAATCAGATTCTCTAACTTAGTAAAAATCAGTTATACTTCTTGTTAGTTAAAATTTGGTTAAGCCAAATTTATTTTACTATTTTCTGTTATGGTGGTAAGGACATTTATTAATTCTGCCCTTTTACCACATTTTTACATATCCAATACAGTATTATTAACTATGGGCAAACTGTTGTTCAGCAGCTCTCTACTCATCTTGCCTCTGGCAAACACCAGTCTACTCACTTGATTCTGAGTCTGACTATTTTATGTATCTCACATAAGTGGACTCATGTAGTATTTATTCTTCTGTGACTGCCTTATTTCACTTAGCATAATGTCCTTAAGGTTCATCCATGTAGTTACATATTGCAGAATGTCCTTTTTAAGGCTGAGTAATATTCCACAGTATGTGTAGACCGTATTTTTTTATTCATTCATTTGGTTTTTGTTTTGTTTTGTTTTTAATTTTTTTTTTTTTGAGACAAGAGTTTTACTTTGTCGCCCTTGGAGTGCTGTAGTGTCACAGCTCACAGCAACTTCCAGCTCTTGGTCTTAAGCAATTCTCTTGTAGTTTAAGAGTAGCTCCTGAATAGCTAGGACTGCAGGCACTTGCCACATCACCCGGCTATTTTTTTTTGTTGCAGTTTGGCCAGGACCAGGTTTGAACCCACCACCCTCAGTATATGGGGCTGGCGCCCTACTCACTGAGCCACAGATGCCACCCTATTCATTCATTTGTTGATGGACCACTGTGTTGTTTCTACATCTTGGCTGTTGCAAATAATGATGCAGTGAACACGGATATGCAAATATCCCTTTGAGATCCTGATTTCTTTTGGATAAACACCCATACGTGGGAACAAGCCAGATTCATAGAACACCTCCTTACTGTGTTCAGTAGTAGTTACTGAGTATATAGTGAACAGAATGAGGGGGAGAGTCTCTGCCCTCATAGAATTTCTGTCTTATAATCACCAAATAAATATAGCATTGCAGAGTGTAAGTGCCATGACAGGAAAATCATTAATGCTGTAAGACTTTATCACAAGGAACCTGATATGCTAATGTGAACCATCTGCAAACACGATGAAGACTTATCACTGCCATCAGGATGCTTTGGGTCTAGTCAAGTGGATAGACAGAGAGCAGACCCCATCAGAGGGACACAGGACCAGAGGAATGCCCCCTGCAAGGCAGAGCCCATAGGGATGGGTAGTCATAGAGGAAGAAGAGGGAAGGGCATTCCAGGCAGAAGGAAAAGTCAAAGAGGCAGACAGGAAGGTGCAGGACGCTTTTGGGTAACTGCAGAGTCCAGTGTGGTTTGTGCTGTGGAAGGTAGGGCTTAGTAAAACACTATGAGAAAAAGTTGAAGAGGTGAGGCAGGGGCTAGTCATGGAGAATTTTTTTCTGTAAACATTTATTTTAGATATAATCAGGGCACTGACAACAGTTTTGGAGATAATCTCTGAGTTCTAAGAAGGGGCGGGGCTTGTTTGAGGACTGGATTGGCCCGGGGACAGGAAGGGCAGTTTGGGGCACCACCAGCACTCTCAGTGCCTGCTTTGTGTGTGGTGCTCACTGTACTGGGTACTGGAGGGATGCAGAGGTGAAGGTGAGGTGCAAGGAGACTTGGGTTAAACACACAGATCAGCACAGAAAGTGCAGAGGGCAAGAGTATGAATGCCCTACGTGGACCTGGAGCTACTGTCCCTGGGAGGGGCAGGCCAGAGCCCCACAGAGGAGAGGTCTGAGTAGAGCCGTGGGTGGTGTTCAGCTGACTCCGCAGGCAAGTGATACTGCCCACCACAGGATTGGAGGAAGGACATGGCAGGGAGGCGCCAGCTCTGCCCTGCCAGTCCTCCGTTGTCTCACATCCTTTTATCAACACATCTTGTTTATAACTCATGTAATTAGAAACTTGGCTCAGGGAAGAAATGTAAGCCTTTTCTCCTCTTGTTTCATTAAAAATAGACTGCTCAATTTGCTTCCTCAGGGACCCCACGCTGCATTTACCTGAGCCAGGGAGCAACTATTCTAACCCCTGATGCCATTTCCTGGTGGCCCTTATTTCAGCCAGGATAGAGGACCACAGTTTCCATAAAGGCTGTGACGGGAAGCTCCTGATTGGGGGGAAGGGGCCCCTTCCTTCCTGTCCCCTCCCTTTGTTCCCAGAATGAGGAGCCAGGAATGCCAAGCTGGGGTCTTCCATGGTTCAGATTATTTTTCCTAGCCCCCAAAGCTGTATCACTTTTGGGTCTTTTTGCAAAGATAGAAACAACTAGACTGATGATATCTCTTTTTTGTTCCAGACTAATAAAAGTTCCACTGGAAGATCTTAAAGATTTGAAATTTCTGTAATTGAAAGAAAAAGTGTTAAAAATGGACTAAGCACTATGGGATGGTTCTATGATTATGTTGATTCCTGTGTGCTCCACACAGTCGTACATGCTTCGTACACCCACCGCGCTCCATGCTTGCACCCGTCCAGATCCGTACGTGCCCCAGGCCATGTTGCATTCCACCTAGCATTCTTGCTCCTGATCTTATGGTGATAGAAAGTTTCTTTATCTTAACAGGGTCTCTTATCACGTAAGCCAGAAGGCAGGATGCTTGTTAAACTACCAAGCCCACGAAGCTCCATCAGATTTTATTAGCTTCTCGAGGTGGTTCTCAAGGCTGATTTGGTAAAGGGTAGGGCTCCTCCTTCAGCTACAGTCATTCACACACAGCCACCTTAGTTACTTTGTCCCTTTTGTCAACAAACTTCAACTTCCTAGACCATTCAGCAGTTTGTGGAGATATATATCTTCAAACAAGTTTAGCAGCCTTGGGGTTTTTTCCTTCTTTCCTTTTTATTTTTGCTCTTTAGTCAATTTTGTGAAGTCTAGCATATGACAAAATGCACCAATCTTAATTGTACAGTTTGGTGAGTTTTGACAAGTTCATATACTTATACGACCACCATTGTCAGGATCCAAAACTTTCTGTCACCCTGAGAAAGTCCCTCTTCATGCCACTCACCAACTGGTCCCCAGCACTGGCAGCTCCTCCCTGCTTTCCATTTCTGTCACTGCAGCTTAGCTTTGCCTGCTCTGGAATTTCATACAAATAGAATTGCCCAGTGTGCTCTCCTGGGTGTCTGGCGTCTCTCCTTCAGCGTGATGCGTCTGAGGGTCACCCAGGTCACTTGCTGGTAGTCATTCCTTATCATTGCTCAGGGGTTCCCACTGGGTGGAGGTGCCACAGTGTACCCATTCAATTTAAATCAATTTGAGGCACATTTGAATCAATTCCAGGTTGGGGCTATCGTGGATAAAGCCGGCAGCCTTATTTTACAGAAATTACGTCCCTCAATGATTGTTCCAAATATATCCTAAATGCTCAATAATTACTAATCAATTCATTTTTGACTTTTATATTTGAAGTCTCATGTAAAATTCCAAGAAGAAACCCAATATATTCCCAATATCCAAAGAGATTGTTCCAAAAGCTTGTTTAAAACCAGTTCTAGGAATTTTGAATATTTTTCTATAGAAGAAACTCAGTCCTTCAGGAAACATTGACTGAGCCCCGCTCATGGTCAGCATGGTTCTGATGCTATAGGCAGCAGGAGCAGAAATCCCGCCCTCGACACTCAGGGTCTAGTGGGTTAGACACGCCTGTGACAACATGGCACAGTTCTGCTGGGGAGGTGTGAAAGCCCAGAGAGCCGGGGCAGCTCCCCAGAGGACACAGAGTTTGGTCTCAAAGGCTCAGCCCGAGCTGTCTGTATTTTCTCTTCAGCACTGGGCACCAGGTAGGAGCGTCTGTGCCCCGGGCTATCTGTAAGAACTGGACGATGCAGCTCTGGAGGACCAAAGATAACTCAAAATTTTAAATACAGTGTAGACCAAACAGAGCAGCAGCTGAGGGCCACAGGTTTTCCCCTTGTTTGAAAGTGATAGCCCCTTTCACAGACCTGCTTGGCAGTGTGGCTGACCTCTAGTGTTAAGAGGAACCTAACCACCTTCTGTAATAGAAACTTTGGGAAAGTGTATTGTTCTCACCCTACAGAGTACAAACATGTAAGTGTATATCCTCAGTCCTCCCAGCCAGCATGGATGTACAGGGTGCTGTGATTAGAATCATACTTGTTTTAGGAGCAACCTGGGACCTTTAACACCAACTGGCCTTTGTGAATCCACTACTCTATTTATAAAATATGAGTGGTTTTTTGATCATTTCGTGTCTTCTATTTATTTTCTGAGCACTAATTCTCTCACTTGACTAAAGCATCAGTGCACTGTCACCTTTATCCTAATTAATTTGCTTCTTTCCACAACTGCGTAGGCTGCCTCGCCCCAGCCGGGCATCCTTCAGCAAACACTGATGGCATCCCCCCACACACCAGGCACTGGATGCAAAGATTTAAAAATAACTGGTAGAAAGCATTGCAGATAGCTTCCTAAGTGTCAAGAGGATTCAGAGCATTTCACATGTCTTAACTCTGCAGCCCACTGAGGTGCTTGGATACTATTATTAGCCCCATTTTGCAGATGAGAAAATGAGGCACAGAGCCCAAGGTCACAGAATTAGTAAGACTGGATCCCAGGCATTCTGGGTCCAAAGCCCACGCTGTCCACCACAATCTTGTGTGACCATAAGGAAGACATGGCTCCTGTGGTTAGAGAATGTACGAGCTAACAGGAGAGACCAGTATACCCACCTGGTTTTGTTTGGTTTTGTTTGCAGTTTTTTTTTTGTTTTTTGGCTGGGGCTGGGTTTGAACCCTCCATCTCCAGTTTATGGGGCCAGTGCCCTACTCCTTTGAGCCACTGGTGCCGCCTTGTTTTGTTTTTTTTGAGATTATGTCCCCCTCAGTAGAGTGCAGTGGCATCACAGCTCACAGCAACCTCAAACTCTTGGGCTTAAGCGATTCTCTTGCCTCAGCCTCTCAAGTAGCTGGGACTATAGGCGCCTTCCACGAGGCCCGGCTATTTTATTGTTGTTGTTATTGTTGTTTAGCAGGCCGGGGCCAGGCTCGAACCTGCCAACCTCAGTGTATATGAAAGGCGCCCTACTCACTGAGCTATGGGTGCTGAGCTCACCCACCTGGTTTTAATGCCTTGTGAAATAGTACCATAGAAGCACAGGAAAAGGGCCCTGGGAGCACAGAAGAGGGAGAAATTGAGTCCTCCTTTGGTGGGAGAGGAGAGAAGGAAATCATATAATAATAACAGCCTATGTTGGCTGAAAGTTGACTAAGTCTCAACACTGTGTTGCTAAACGCATTTTCTCATGTAATCTCTCAACAACCCAGTTTTATAGATAAGAAAATAGGGGCTTGAAGCTAAGTAACATGTAAACTAATTCAAGGTTAGCCCAGGTATTTTGAAGAATGGCTAGGATTTAGACAAGATTTCTAAGTTCTTAACTCTAAGGAAAGGATTTGCCAGGGCCAAGTCCTGGAGCTCTGATTAAATTTAAAATTTTTCCTCCCCCCCGCCCCCTTGGATTAAAATCCATCTTTCATGAACATTAAAATTCATGAAATAAGCATATTTCAATTCTGTGTTTCCTCAGTTCTGTGACATACCATCTAACCATCTATGGGTATCTTTTTGAGTAAAAGATAACTACTTTAAATGTTTTAGTTTTGTTTTATTTTGCCAGCCAACAAGAGAATAAACGTATTCGTACATTCCCATGCCTTCCTGTTCAGTTAGGCAGTGGCCCTCAAACATTACTGTGTGTTGAATCATTTGAGGAGCTTATATTAATAAATACAGATCACCAAGCCCAGCCTCAAGGATTCTAATTCAGTGGTTCTGGGAAGGGGCCAGGAAGTCTAAATTTTAGCAAGCCTTTTATTTAAATCGGATGCTAAAACAGACATTGATGATCCGTGGCCTCTAGATCCTTCTGAGTCACTGTTTTCCTTTAACAGACAAACTAAATAACATGTTATTGAGAGTTAGATCAGCTGGGGTTTTTTGGTAGGTAGGTATTTAGTGCCTGAGTCCTTTGTGATCTAAGAACTGAGCAGACCTGTTCAGCTTTAAAAGGAAAGGAGATTCTGACGCATGCTATAGATAGATAAACCTGGAAGATGTCGTGCCGAGTAAAATAAGCCTGACACAAAAGGACAATTATTGTGCCATCCACTTATATGAAGTACCTAGAGTAGTCAGATTTATAGAGACAAAAAGCAGAATAGTGAATGAGCTGTGAGTTTAGTTGGGGAAGATGAAAAAGTCCTGGAGATGGGTGGTGGTGATGGTTACACAGCAATGTGACTAATGCCACCAAACTACATTCTTTAAATGGGTAAAATGGTGACATAGTGGCGATAACTGGGGCAGGGGGAATTGAACTGACCAACCTCTCCCAGCTTTGATAATTCTGTGCTCTCTTCTGGACACTTGGTGACTTCTACTCCTGTGATTGTGTTGCCTGATGTGTGACCAGCAGTCCTTTTGCCCCTTCTCAATGATGAAACAAAACACTGTTCTACCTACCTGCTTCTTAACCTCATTCATCTCTCGTTGTTGTTTTAAAACAAGAAAATGTGGACGTGTGGCCTCAGAGATGAGCGCTGAACGCATTTGTAGTAAACTTATATCTGGAAGCTCTGTTACTATAACTTTTGACTTCACTATAGCCATACAATGAAATCTTCTTTAAAAACACTTAAATTAACTGTTAGGAGCCCAAATTTAAATACATGTGTTGCTATTGAGGTCAGCCACTCAACCCAGGCAGCCCAGGGAGGAGGGGATACCATGTCTGCACGGCTAAGTTGGCATGGGCACAGGTGGTGGCAGCTGTGTTCCAGCTTCTCTGCTTGGGGACAGCAGTTTTCTTCTGGCACTGACAGAAGCATTCAAGAATATTAAAATGTGGGAGGAAAGTTGGTTTCCATTTATGGTTCTTTCTATCAAAGCAAAGGAGCTAATTCTGGCAAATTAAATAAGAAATTTTGGAGAGGAATCTGGCATTCATAGAATTAATAGGCTCAGAAAAGGAGCAGGGAACCACCATGAATTCTTTTTCCCTGTGTCTCTGCAGTTTTCCTTCAAGGATGAACTCTCCACTCTGGTAGAAGGAGGTGAATGTCTTATTACAGATCACTTGCCTCTACCCCAGCCTGCTCAGGAGTTGGCCAAGGGACTATCTGTCCCACTCTATGGCCTACAAAGGATACTCCCCCAAAAAGGAACAATATTCCATAAAAAATAACTCCTGTCCACCCCAGCATGTATCCTGGATACAGCATTTTCTTTAATCTTTTTCTGATACCTGGTTCTGATCACAAAGAAGACCAGGTGAGAGTGGTCAGGAAGTGATGGGTCCCTCATCCCTACTAGAAAGTCAAGTCCCCAAGTGTCCAAAGTGTCTTCCCAGAACCCGCGGAACGGCTAGTTCTTTCATCAACTGAGGCTCCACGACGTGTGATCAGAGGCCATCTAGGATGCAAGTGCATCTCAGATGACAGTAGCACTTACTGTCACCTTGGGAGGCATTTTGTTCTAGCATTGCAGGGACAGAAACACAGCGAGATTTTGCCTCTAAATCTTTACATACTATGTGTGACCCATTCGGTGGGTCTTTGTTTTCCTTGGGTCTAAACTGTCTGCTGACAATGATGAGAACAAATTCCAGCCCATGTTCCACAAGGAACCAGGGAGTGCCACAGTGTGACGGAATAGAGAAGTGAGAAGCGTGAACCGGAAGTGTCGAATATGCACGGTAGCATAAACACCACATTTAGGGCAGTGGTTTCCTCTGGGGAGGAAAGTGGGAGAGGGCTCAGAGAGGGGTGCACAGGGGCTCCAGCATTACTGAATGCTTTTTCTTTACTAAAAATCTTTCTGAATCCAGTTTGTGTGTTCAGATAGTCATCTCACACCTGTTCTTCAAATACATGGAAACTTCAGTGGATCCCTTTAGTTTTGCCAGGGAGGTCATTCCCCTCCGATACTCTCTCACCTGTCTTTGACCCCACACCTCCCTAAGTGGACGTTGTGTCTTTGTATTGTGCTCTAGGATGTCTCCATAGGCTGTTGGTTATTTTGTATTTTAACATTTTACATGGATGCTATCATTCTATAGATGTCCTTTTGAAACTTATTTTTTTACTCTTTTTTTTTTTTTTTGAGATTACCTATATTGACAATTGAAGATCTAGTTTATTCTCACCCACTCTATGGTATTTTGTTATCTAAATAAACTAAACTTGTTTTTGAAAAGTATCTGGAACAAACAAAGCAAAATGTCAAAATCTGTTACAGTTACAGGGTGGACAGATCAGCATGGGTTATATTATTCTCTAGACTCTTTTGTATGTTTAAAAGTTTTCAAAATCTAAAGTCACGAGGGTGGGAGTCAGGCAAGGTAGTATCTCAGCACTATTTGGGCTGGACCGAGACTCTGATTCCGCAGCTAATCAGACTGTGATTAAAAGTAAACTTGGTGAGATTGGCCTCCTCTTGTTTGCTTTCCGTGGGAATCTGCCTCCCTGGGGAAATGCTGGAAAGTCTTGACCTCAGGCTGAAGAGTGTTTATTTAGCTACAGGGTTTGGAGTGTGTTGGTGGGTGGCCAAAGCAGGCTAAACAGAATTTGTTGTGGGCCTGGTCATTTAAAACATAAATTGGCAAGAGACCACTTCACACAATGGTTGTGAGACATAATTTAAAAAAATTTTATAACATACTTGAACTATAAATAGTCCAAATACTAAATTGGTCATGACTTTGGCCAGGCCAACCTTTGACCTCCTCAGCACTCTCCAAACCCACGTTAAGAGATGGCTGTTCCTCTCCTCTTACACCTGCTGGGTGCCCCAGGGACTCCAGGTGGCCCAAAGTCAGCTTCTCTTCCTTCTCTGTCTCTGGTGCTTTCAAGGATGGGTGACTTTTCTGAAGTGAGAGCTTTTCACTGATGGCACATGTTTTCACAGAGCCACTGAGTAATTTTGCCACTGATCCAAAGAACTGTACTAAGTGAGATAAGAGACTCCTCGGGGCTGAATGAAATTACAGGTGGGGAAGTAAGCAATTCTCCAAGTGACCAGGGGCCCCTTTTTATTCCCCACTTCTTCCTCTGGAAGGGCTCACTGGATCCCAGTGTTCACCACATTCATCCAACCCTGGCTACCCATTGGAAATGATTTTCAAGTCACCCAGCCTCAACTTCAATCCCTGAGCCCTCCACGTAAGCATGTCTCCCACCACCACGGGCCACACTGACCGATGTGTCCTTCTCTCCACCCAGGGTATGATTTCTGCCAGGTCCTGCAGTGGTTTGCTGAGAGGGTTGACAGGATCATCCTGCTCTTTGACGCTCACAAACTAGACATTTCAGATGAGTTCTCGGAGGCCATCAAGGCCTTCCGGGGCCAGGACGACAAGATCCGCGTGGTGCTGAACAAGGCTGACCAAGTGGACACACAGCAGCTGATGCGGGTCTATGGGGCCCTCATGTGGTCCCTGGGCAAGGTCATCAACACACCTGAGGTGCTGCGCGTCTACATCGGCTCCTTCTGGGCACAGCCCCTGCAGAACACGGACAACCGCCGGCTGTTTGAGGCCGAGGCCCAGGACCTCTTCAGAGACATCCAGAGCCTGCCCCAGAAGGCAGCGGTGCGCAAACTCAACGACCTCATCAAGCGAGCCCGGCTGGCCAAGGTAAGTAGGCAACACCTGGCTGCAGCCTTGGGCTGGGAACACCTCTCCCTCCTCCCCAAACGCAGGTGGGGGTTCAGGGGAGGCTCCATCCCAGAAGCTGTAGGGAATGAAGTATGATAGTGAGGAACATAGCCGGAGAGCAGGTAGCCCTGCTGACCTTCCAGCTCCTGGCTCTGTGCTCTTGGGCAAATGACTTAATCCTCCCAAACCTGCTTTCTACTCTGTGCAGTGGAGCTAATAAGAGCACTTCCCAGGGTGCTTGTGTGGCTTCAGGGTGACGGTTTATCAGTGTGACAGGCGCGTGGCATAGCACCTGGTACACAGGGAAGGATCGGTCAGGACACTCACTACCTGGAAGCTGTTAGGGTGCTAGGACAAGGGAAACGTGACTAGCCAAACCTGACAGGTCAACGTGATGCTGAGAGGCCACTACCAGTCACCAAGCACCTAAAGCCCAGAACCCCGTGTCACCGCAGGTTCCAGAGGAGCCCTGGGGGCAGCATGGCTCAGCCTCACCCCCAGAGTGTGCTTGTTTGGGATCACGTCCGGTGTCCGTTCTGGGGTGCATCCTGTGAGCAGGCATGCTACAGCTTCTACCCTGCACCCAGTGTATGCCTGGTGGGGTGAGGGGTGGTCTGTGACCTCCTTCCCTCAGCGTCAGTTCTGTCATATCTCCAAAGAGAGAAAAGGGTACCACTCCTCTCCCTAAAAAGAGATTGTTTTAAAATGACATGTATGTTTCATACTATATCTGGCCTCTAATGCTGGGCGTGCCTCCGGAGTTTATCTAGCCCCAATGAATGAAGCTCAAATCTCGCTGATCCGGAGGGCCTGAGGTGTTTCCATCGGTATAAATCCCAGGCCCTGCCCCAGAGCTTCTGATTCAGGTGTGTATGCACACATGTCTGCACACACCTGTGTGTAAATGCACGCATGTGTGTAAAGGCACACATGTGTGCATGTGCATAAAGCTTCCCAGGTGGTTCTGACAGTCAGCCAAGTTTGGAAACCAGACATCTGTGCTGATCCCTAATTTACAAGGACAGATAGGATAAATGATGTCTCCAGGATCACCTAAACCATTAGTGACTAAGGCAGGACTAAAAGCCAGGCCTCCTGGCTCTCAGACCAGCCTTCTGCCTGGGGCCCCTCCCTTCAGCTAGCATCAGTCCCCAGGCCTAAATCTCCAGATTCTCTGGCTCTGGTCAGGAAGCAAGGTCAGCTCCCACTCCCTTTGTCTTCTGGGGGCCGAGCACCCACATCCCTTCCCACATTCCTCTTGCCTAACAGTGAGTGATTTCTGGTCTGGGGCTGAGTCCCAGCAGGTCAGCCTTCTGGTCACCACCACTTTGCTCCACTCAGTTATCATGTACTCAGCACCCCTGGGCCAGGGCTGGGAGCTTTGCCTGGGGAGGGGAGAGGCTCAGAAGCCCCCCATACGGAATGGCAAGCCATGCTAATTGAGGTGTGGACGCCATGCTCTGAAGAGGGTGACTGTGGGCCTGGCCAGGAGACGCAGGGAGGACTTCAGGGAATCTGACAGCTGAGAGGGACACGAACTTTCCACCCTCCTTGCTACTCCTTAGCAGCCTGCTTCATGTCCCTGTGCTCACACGTCAGCGTCTGTCCTGTGTCAGTGGGAATGCCTCCTCCAGCCCCAGTGCCTGCTCATGAACTCCCCGTCACTCCCCTCATGGTGCTTGTGTGAGTCACCCTTCCTTATCCTTTCTTTCTGATGCAAGCAGCTTCTTTCTAGAACTACAAGCCACTTTTTTTCCAGTTTGACAAGGTAGTTGTGCTCTAGTTTGTAAATCCACTTATATGCAGCTCTCCTGAGGTGATTTCCTTACACTTCTCCTGGGCCTGATGCTTGGTGACAGGAAGTCTGTTTTTGCCTGTTCAGGGATGAGTCCCCTAACGTGATATTTCTCTTCTCCATGTAACCTTCAGGGTACGTGACACTTAACGTAATTTTATAACCAAAGCTGATGACTCATGTTATAGTCTTTGCAGTTTTGTATTTTTTTTCTTGAGGGACAGGGTCTCACTCTGTTGTCCAGGCTGGTTTCTAGCTCCCAGGCTTAAGCCATCCTCCCTCCTCAACCTCCTAAGTAGCTGGTACTACAGGCATAAGCCACAAACCACCATGCCTAGCTCTCCTTTGCAGATTATAAGATTTTTTTTTTTAACTATTTTTACATGCTCATGGACATTTTAAATTTACCAGTCATTGCTGAGGGCCCATTGATTCAAGATGCTGCTGTATTTAGTCATATATATAAATAAGGAGCAAAAACTTGCGGGCAATGTCACGTGCCATACCCATGGAACTTCCCTGCCATCCTTGAGTTAGGCCCTCTGATAGGCCCATGTGATGTAGGTCTAGAGAGGCACAGAATACTGCTCTGTATTCTGACCCCGAATAATGAAAACCCTTGTGTAGATACAGGGAGTGGGGACAGTCAAACTTGCTGAGCTTACTTATAGGAAAAAAGCTTGTATTTTTTTTTTCTTCCTAAGAATAGTATCTGGCTTGTTCCTTTTAACAAAGGAAAATGTTTGAACTACGGATATTTGCGGACTGGGCTTCTCAGTGCCAGTTGCCACTGGGGCAGTACCATGGAGAAGCAGGGACAGGAAACAGAGTCCCAGCTGGATAGAAGCAGAATTCAGCACAATGGCCTTGGCCACTAGCTGATGACATCTACTTTATACCATCTCTAGTTTTATGTTCCATTTATGAACTTGTGTTTGCTTAAATGAATAAGGAGTTATCTAAGTTTTTCACCTTTGGAGTGTTTATATTTTCTAAAAATTCTTTCATTTTGGTACGTTAGTCTTCCTTTTCTCTTGATTCAGTTTTCCTATTGTGCACCAACAGTGTTCCAGAACTATGCAGTTTGGAGTCCATGTTATTTTGTTTGATCCTGTTGGTAACTACCTAGAGTTTGGTATTATTATCCACATTTCACACATGAGGGAACTGAAACCCAGAAAGATGAAATAACAGCCTTAAGGCTTCACAGCCTGTTAAGTGGCGAAATTTAGATTCAACCCCCCATCATTCTGACTTCTTGGTCTAGAAGGCATTCATCTGTAATCCAGATTTATGGCCTTGCTTTCTACATTAATCTGTTTATTCTATAAAATTCTCTGTCTATAAAAACCCTACAAAATTCAGGTTTATCAGACTGAGATTTTGAAAACATGCAAAGGACGTATTTTCAGAGATAGGTGTCAAACCTGAGTTGGGTTGTGGAGCATGTCTATTTATAGAACACCACAGTTAAGCAGAATTCATCGCCCTTCCAGATAAAGCAACTGCATCATCATTTTAATCAAACCCAAGTTATAATCATAAAGATGACATTTTAATAAGGTGAAAAATAGACTTTTATCAAAGAACTCTTAAAATGTAATAATTTCTCAACTTTTTCTGTTTTTTTGTTTGTTTGTTTGTTTGTTTTAATTTATTGTTGGGGATTCATTGAGGGTACAAGAAACCAGGTTACACTGATTGCATTTGTTAGGTAAAGTACCTCTTACAATCATGTCTTGCCCCCAAAAGGTGTGGCACACACCAAGGCCCCACCCCCCTCCCTCCTTCCCTCTCTCTGCTCTTCCTTTCCCCACCCTTCCTGTTTGTTTATTTATTTATTTATTTATTTTTCACAATTCTCTAGTTCAAGGAACAGGAAACCTTTAGAGTGGGTTTTTGGTTATCCTCAAAGATCACATCTTAACATCAGTAGACATCCTTCTTTGAAGACTGTTCACACTCTGAGACTCCAATCAAGGTTTCTTTCATGATTCTTTTTTCTTTTTTTTTCCCTAAAGACGGAGTCTCACTCTATCACCCTTGGTAGAGTGCCATGCGTCATAGCTCACAGCAACCTCCAATTCCTGGGCTTAGGCGATTCTCTTGTCTCAGTCCCAGTAGTTGGGACTACAGGTACCCGCCACAAAGCCCAGCTATTTTTTTCTTATAGTTCGGCCAGGTTCAAACCCTCCACCCTTGGTATATGGGGCCAGTGCTCTACCCACTGAGCCAAAGGCACCGCCCGATTCTTTTTTTTTTTAGACAGTCTCACTTTGTCACGCTGGATAGAGTGCCATGGTGTCATAGTTCACAGCAACCTCTAATTCGGGCTCAAGCAATCCCCTTGCCTCAGGCTCCCAAGTATCTGGGACTACAGGTGCCTACCACAATGCCTGGCTATTTATAGAGATAGGTGCTCTTGCTCAGACTGATCTTGAACTCTTAAGCTCAGGAGATCCACCAGCCTCAGCCTTCCAGAGTGCTAGGTTTACAGGTATGAGCCACCACACCCAGCCTTGTTTCATGATTCTTTAGAGTAAACTATTTTGAAAAAGCCCCCAAATGTGGCTGGACTTGGTGGCTCAGGCCTGTAATCCTAGTACTCTGAGAGGCTGAGGCAGGTGGACTCAGGCAGCTTGAATTCAGGAGTTTAAGACCAGCCTGAGCAAGAGAGGCACCTCATCTCTACTAAAAATGGAAAAACTAGCTGTGTGGTGATGGGCGCCTGTAGTCCCAGCTACTTGGGAGGCTAAGGCAAGAGGATCACTTGATCCAAAGAGTTTGAGGTTGCTTTGAGCTATGATGCCACAGCACTCTACATGGAGTGACAGAGTGACACTCTGTCTTAAAAAAAAAGAGAGAGAAAAGAAAAAGCCCCAAAAGGGTATGGAACATACAATTTAGTTTTATTCAGCTATAACTAAAATAGCCAAATTAAGGCTCAACGCCTGTAGCACAGTAGTTAAGGCTCCAGCCACATGCAGCACGGCTGGTGAGTTTGAGCCTGACCTGGGCCAGCTAAACAACAACAACTGCAACAAGAAAATAGCTGGGCATTGTGATGAGCACCTGTAGTCCCAGCTACTTGGGAGGCTAAGGTAAGAGAATTACTTGCGCCCAGGAGTTTGAGGTTGCTATGAGCTGTGGACAGCATGGCACTCTACCAAGGGCAACATACTGACTCTGTCTCAAAAAAAAAAAAGAAAGAAAGAAAGAAATTAGACTCATATAAATCTCAAACAATACTATTTATGGGATAAAAAGAACGAAAGTAAAACGTGAGGCAAGTTCACTGTCAGCCCCCACTCTTTGTAAACACATTGCCCAAGAATGGGGAAGGTTTCCACCTATTTAGAGATCTTTGCTCAACAAAAAAATGAGGCGCCATTTGAGGAAGGAATAAGTAAAACTGAGAAAGAAAAGGCAAGTTCAGTGATTTCAGGGTTCATAAGAGTTTTGTGACATTTAGTTTCATCTTCAAAATGTGTTCTCCTTAGTCACCTATGCTGTGAAGAGCCTGACTGTTCTGTTTGTCAGACTTGTGCTGTGGAGGAATTAAGTGTTTTGTGTGTCCCAGGGATGCTGGCAGAAGTGAGTGCGAATCATGTACAGTGAGTGATAATCACCTTCATGCCTCGTCCAGGGTGGGGCTTTAAAAATAGCTCAGTTGGCAGCCCCGAGCTATTGTGGATGTGTGTGTCCGTGCCTGAGCCCATATATGGAAGCCTGTGTCTTTGAAGGTGAACCTCAAATGACTGTGTGGGTCCCCTCAGCCTCTTTAAGGCTGTTCGGAATCATATGTGCCATTACTGCCAGTTTGCTCCGAACAGAATAACAAAGCCCTGCTTGGGAGGACAAAGTCAGCTGCTTCTCTCTGCCTCTCAGTCTCACACTCTTATTGCCCCCTGAGTTCACCTTTTAGGTTTCTGGTTTAACTGAGTTTTTTATATCATCATAACCCCACTTTTTAATTGTGCTCATCTCCTGATTTTATTTATTTTATTTTATTTGAGTCAGAGTGTCACTATGTCACCCTCAGTAGAGTACCGTGGCATCACACAGCTCACAGCAACCTCCAACTCTTGGGCTTAAACGATTCTCTTGCCTCCGCCTCCCGAATAGCTGGGACTACAGGCACCTGCCACAATGCCCGGCTATTTTTTGGTTGCAGTTGTCATTGTTGTTTAGCTGGCCTGAGCTAGGTTCGAACCTGCCACCTCAGTGTATGTGGCCGGTGCCCTACTCACTGAGCTATGGGCACCGAGCCCGTCCCCTGATTTTAAATGTTCTCTGCAAGTTTCCAGCCAGGCTTATAAAGCTTCAGTTCTCCAATCGGTTGTGTTAAGTTTACTGATGAGAATGGCTCAGGGTATAACCACGCCATCCCACTCTGCCTTCACTGAGCTGCTGCCCGAAGCCCAGATTCCATCAAGCACTGGTAGTTTCCTGCACTCACTGCCTAGGGTTGCCCTCCAAGCCCCCTCCTGATTACAGGCTTCTCAGTCATGGAGGTACACACATCCCCACACACGTGCATTAATGGGATTTGTATCAAAGTGTGCGAAATTAATATACATTCATATACATTTAAAGGGGAGGACATCCCTTTTGCCTATTGAGTTATTAGCCCTGAGAAATAGTGTCATGTTGTCACTTTGGTCCTTTTGATTTGTGCCCACCTATCACCGTTAGCTGACTTGGGGCTTTTCTAATTGCACACGAGACAGGATGAATCAAACAAGATAAGAACGTTCAAAAGCCCCCAGTGGCCAGTGTTATATCCTTGTGAATTAAACACTTGGGATCCAAATTCATACTATTACTATTCAAATATAGACAGTTTATTAATTGTTTGGTGAGAATTAAGTAGCTAGGAGCCTTCTCTGTTATCACGACCCCTCCAGCTGTCGGCGGTTGGCCATTAGTTAATAAGAACAAGTAATGTTTATACTCCTCTTTCTGGTAGGCAGAGTGCATTTGAATCCTGTGATCTCTTTTATTCTCACAGCAACACCTCTGAGATGAATGTTGTCGTTGCCAGTTTGTGGCTGAGCAAGCTGGACAGGACCCTGGGATCCTGAGCCTGGTCCTCCAGCACCAGAGCTCCTTCCCCCTTCATTCCTCCTCTTCTCAATTTGTTTTCTCTCATTATAAAGAACAAATGGCCCCAGTATTTCCACCTCCTTCCATAGGGACACCACAAGGTCTGGCCCCTAGTCCAGCATTATTTGGAGAAGTCTTTAACCTATACGGGTAGGAGTGAACTTCCAAAGCTGACCGTGGATTTTAGCCATCAGACTATCCCCTCCGCTTCCAGGCGCCTTTAGAAAATGACAGGCAGTCTTTATCCACATTCCTATGCAATGACCTTCAAACGCTGTCCAGTGAATGAGGGCCCATCAGAAGTCAAACCCCAGATCCAAACTGTTGTTCTCTTTGAATCTACATTTTCAATAACTTCAGTAAGATTTTTAATTCATATCCACAGAAAGTAATGAATTCTAGATCAGCAGGAACGAGGCAGGCAAATGCTAGCGCCAGCTCTCTGTCTGCCTTAAGTGAGTCATAGGAATTTCTAGACCAGACTCAATACTCGACCAATTGGAAAATTTGTAACTTACCTTGTAACTTGGTAAACTTCCTAAAGTTTCTACACAGGGTCCATGTATAGAAGCTGACCCTGGGTTGTTATCTTAGGAAGCCCCAGGACAGGAGTGGGGTGGACTTGCAGAGGCAGCAGGACAGAACTTCTACAGAACAGGCCAGCGGAACTTTCTAGAAGTGGAATTTGGGCCTGAGAGCTGCCTGCAGTGTGAACAGGGCACCTGAGAGTCATGACTCAGGAAGCACCAGGCTGGTGAAAGGAGGAGGAGTGGAAACCTGGCACACAAGATCTGCCCCAAGGTTCATCAGGGCACTGGAAGCCAGGTGTCCAGGGGCAGGCCATGACCCAGCAGCCCCAGTCATCAGCCAGTACACACTAAGAGGTCTAAGGTAAGGGAGCAGGTGCCAGTTGGTGAGAGGTATGGCAGGGGCACATCACCTGAGTTTAGCCCAGATAAAATAGGCCCTGGACACCTGGGAGAGTCCAGGAACAGGGTGACATCCCAGGGGGTATTGGGGCTGGGTGGGCCGTCAGCAGGATTGAGGAGTGGGAACTAAGCCTTCCCTGAGCAGGGGCCTGAGACCTGCTCTAGGCCTGGCCTCTGGCAGAGATGGGGGTCTCGGTAGGAACCCTCATGTGTGGGAGACAGAGTGGCTGTGGGGCTTCCTACTTCAGCTGGGCCTGGCTCCAGAGCTGGGCAGGCCTGGGGACAGAGGCAAAAGAGATCCAGAGATCCATGCCCAGTCCAGAGGTCCAACAAGGCCAAGGCCCAGGAAATGATGCGATGACAGCTGGTGAGCGGCCGTCTTCTCCCCTTCCATCCTGGGGGCTCCCACAGCCCCAGCCCCTCTCAACCCCCCAACACACACCAAGCCAGGAATTCACCATCTAAAGCAAAGAAATTTCCGGTCTTACCACTCATTCATCAGATCCTCAGAAGAGCGATTAAAGCCTAAAACTCTTATTATAAATAAAGGACTCCCAAGTTGGATTTCTCTAGTTTCTCTAAGAACTTAGAAATATATTAAGTTATTTTCATTCAGGAAGTAAGTAAACAAGTTTGCTGGAGACGGAAAGGTTTAGAATAATCTCTGCAATAGCCAGGCGGCACACAGTGTGTGCTTCTGTTCAGGTGGAAGGCTCTCGTTGCTTGGTCTGAGCATGTCAGCATTTGCATCACGCGCTTATGTTAGTGTTCAAATCCCAGCAAAATGTTTTTGGCTGTACCCGATACGTGTCTGCACACAGAGGTCCTCAGCAGAGCTACAGAATGTATCTGCTTACCCCCTTTATTTAATTTCCATTCTTCTACAAGATTACAGTAGAAGTCTGTTTTCTGTAATAGGATTTTCCATAGCTACATAGTCATTTTCTTTTTGTACCCACTCTTCTGTTTTTCATCCTTTCTTATTTTAGTTACTTACTTGACTTCTAAATTACTCTGTAGAATTCAAGATACACAAAGAGAACTTTTGTAATGAACATTTCTTAATGTCCTGAGTTGGAAAGCACCAGGAGAGTGGAAATGTTAAGGAAGGTGTGACACAGGCCAAACAGCTCTGCCAAGGGAGCTCACTCCCCTCGAGTGACAGCCCCCTGGCTACCTCCCACAACCCTGCCCTGATCAGGGTTTCTGGAGCTTACTTCTCAGGGCTCGGGGGCTCTTTGCCCAGAGGCACCTTCTTGCCATCCAGCCTAGTCCCAAGCAGCTGGTCTTGTACAGAAATGACTTTAGTGCCACATGTGGAGGTCTCAGGGTCTAAACTGTCCACAGGGAGGTTACGGGAATTCTCATTACTCACTGGGCACAGATTTCCATGTAGATCAGCCATTTCTAGCAGCCTCCAGTTTCATTTCCTGCTGTTCCCAGGCACCAGCCCTTGTGAAGCTTTTTCTTGGGTCTTCTGGTTAGTCCCCAGAACTAAGAACTTTCCCAGCCAGACCCCGCCAGCACTGCCTCTGAGAGGTGAGGCGGAACTGTAAGATAGGGTTCCCCCAAGTCTGGCCTGTGTTCCAGCCCCCTTAGGTGGCTTCATTCCCAAGAGAGGAAGGGGATGAGGCCCGTGGTTCTGTGTGGGTGCCTGTGTGTACAATGCATGTAAGATGCCATCTTGCCTGTTCTACGTGACACATCCTCACCTGCCCTTTTAGGTACATGCCTACATCATCAGCCACCTGAAGAAGGAGATGCCAAGTGTATTTGGAAAGGAAAACAAGAAAAGAGAGCTTATCAGCAGGTTACCAGAAATCTACATTCAGCTACAACGAGAATACCAGATTTCTGCAGGAGACTTCCCTGAAGTCAAGGCGATGCAGGTAACGGGCACCTACTGCAGCGTCGTGGGCAGAGGTGGGGATGCCATGTCATGGGGACACATGAGAGGCTTGTGGTTTAGGGTCAAGGAGAATACCATGAACGCATCTTCCTACTGGTGATCCATAATAGCAGGCTGTGAATTAAGCAGAAGTAGCCTGCCCTCTGAAATGCGGGAGTGAAAGAGGACAAGTAGCAAAAGGTAAATGAAATGAAGCTCACATGAAACGTCAGTTAAGCAGCCCTCTTAGACTACACTCAAGAAGGGTGGTCTGATGTTGGAGAGACATCCGTTTTTCAGAATTCTCTCACCTTAAGGGAATCAGAGCTGGGAGCGGCCTTGGAGGTCGCCCAGGGCAGCCGCCTCTAGCCCCACCTGGCCCTGCCCTGCACTTGGGATTAAGGGCTCAAGTGGCCTTCCTGCTGCAAGCTCAAGAGCTCCCTTGGGGCCGTGGGGTTCTGTGGACATGCTGGACTGCACTGGACACAGGATTTTGCTTAAAGGATGGCATTGGGCAGCGTTTGGTCTGATTTCAGGGCCTCTCGAGTTACCGTATATACTCGAGTATAAGCCGAGTTTTTTCGCCACAAAATTTGTGCCAAGTTCGGGTTTTTCGGCACAAAATTTGTGCCGAAAAAACTCGGCTTATACTCGAGTACATACAGTATGTCCTGACAGCCCCAGCTGAGTGTGAATGGGTGCTAATTGCAGCCAGCCCTGGGCTGAGCAGTGTGTCCTCCACCCTGTGCTGATGTTAGATGAGCATGTCCTCCTGAGCAAGGTCTCCATCTGCCTTCTGGGTCATCCTCACAGAGCCAGGCTGACCATCTTCTTGTCCAGTGCCAAAACCCATCTTTATGGGGAGCCATAGTTCTCTATAAAGTGATGCAAACTCAGATGCCTATAACCACCAGCTGATGACATGAACAACTAAAACAGATGGCCTGCTAAACAACAATGACAACTGCAAAAAAATAGCCAGGTGTTGTGGCGGGCACCTGTAGTCCCAGCTATGAGGCTGACGCAAGAGAATCGCTTAAGCCCATGAGTTTGAGAGTTTGAGGTTGCTGTGAGCTGTGATGCTACAGCACTCTACTAAGGACAACATAGTGAGACTCTATCTCAAAAAAAAAAAAAAAAATTAAATAAATAAATAAATAAATAAAAAGGAGGGGGGATAATAGGGCCAAAGGTATTTGGAAAATAAATAACTGGAGGGAGAATTTGGATCCCACAGCTGAATTGGCAGCATCTCAACAGCAGAGGGCAGCAGAGTCAGCCCCCATCTGCTAGGACCTTTGTATGGATTTGAAAGCTAATCCTGGACAATGTTGGCCATGAGTGGGCAGGGGATAGGCTGGCCGGGGACTGAGCTGGGAACTGACCTTTGTCTCTTTGAGAGGAAGTAGTGCCAAGATCCTGGGCGTGGTGGATACAATTGCTGATGGGCAAATCCTCAGTGTATTTATTACAATAAAAAGAATTGTTTTGGATTCACCCTGGGGTAGGGCAGTGATGACAACAGCTTAACACGTACCCCCGCTCCCTGGTCAGGCCTGTGGTGGACCACAGGGACATGAGTGGAGGATTTACTTCCTGCTATCCTCCAGAGCAGGAATAGCGGCTGCTAACACAAGGCCATTCCCCCTTGCTGGTTTTCAGATGTTTGCAGTCTGGATCCATGTCCCTTAGGCTGGTGGGAGGTTTGAGTGGGCATCTCCTCCTTCTGCTTGGCTAGACACAGGGCTGGTGTGTGCTCCAAGCATAGTCTCACTCATGAGAAAATAAGGTCAGAGGGAATGCACCCAGGGAATCCCGGGGGCAGGCCTGCCCTCCACCTGCTTGGCATCCTCTTTTCAGTCCCTATGACTATCTGAGACATTGGCAGCAGGAGCCTAAAGTGCAGGCCATGTTGTTTAGTGCTGATGTCAGTGAGGATGAAGGACATAGAAACCAGAACTCACCTTAGAACGCAGGCACCTCACTGCTCTGAGCTGAGCACAGGCCATGTCCTGGGTTTCAACCCAGCTCTGCATGGTGTGATGGTCACAGAGTTTGCTGCCTGAGAAAGTGTTGGGGGCCCTTCTCTAAAGGTATTTCAGCCTGTTTAGTGGTCAGCCCTGTCCCACCACCATCTAAAGTTCAGGACTTCACTTCTAAATATCAGCACAGAATTCCTGCCCTGCCATACGCCCTAGAGACCACAATGTGGACTGTCCGTTGGAAATAACCTACACATCCAACCACAGGGGCAGGGTAAATAACTGTATAGCACAGCCATACAGTTCAGTATCATGCAGCCAGTAAGAATAAGGCCCACACCTGTAATCCTAGCACTCTGGGAGGCTGAGGTGGGTGGATTGCCTGAGCTCAGGAATTTGAGACCAGCCTGAGCAAGAGTGAGACCCTGTCTCTACTAAAATTAGAAAAACTAGTCAGGTGTTGTGACAGGTGCTTATAGTCCCAGCTCCTCAGAGGCTGAGGCAGGAGTATCACTTGAGCCCAGGAGTCTGAGGTTACAGTGAGCTATGATTGAGCCACTGTACTCTAGCCTGGACAAATGAGTGAGACTATCTCAAATTAAATAAATAAATATAAGAATTAATATCACAGAAAAATGTGACACATTGTTTCTTAAAAACACAGGTTGTTTAACAGTGTGGTATTATTTCAGTTAAAGAGTGTGTGTGTGTGTGTGTGTGTGTGTATAAAAATGACTAGAAAAGTATCCCAAGTAACAAGCAGAGGTTATTTATCGCTGGGTTATGGGATGATAAGTTATTTTTCATTTTTATTTTTGCCTACCAATTTTTTCTTAATTTGGGGCTTTTTACCCCCAACATCCTGTTACATTGCTTTTGTCCAAAACATTCAGGTCTGACTTTTCCTCAAGAATCTCCCTGCCTCATCTCCAGAAAATTAAATGGCCTATCTTTGGCCACTGCTAGAATTGTCCGTAAACGGTCCACATAAAAACTTATTATACCTGGGCAGCACTTGTGGCTCAACGGAGTAGGGGCTCTAGTCTCGACAGGACACCCCATGCAGCTATCTCTAAAACCAGATTCAATACCTGCCCTTCCTCACTCCCTGACCATTGCAAAGATCAAGTGAAGTGTATAGTAAAGTCACTTAGAAAGAAAGTACTGATTCTCTGGAACATTTGAGACAGGTGAAAGAGGGTTTCTCTGAGTCCTGGGAGTTGCTGTCACTTGTATGACTACCAGCAGAGATTGGCTGCTGTAGAAAAAGCCGTGTTACATCCCATGTAACTTGTTTCTTGTTGCAAAAAATTACTCCTGTATGTAGTGAGTCTGAATATGGGGACCCCCACACACGCACAGGGTTGTGGAGGAGCATGGTGGGATGTCTGCTCTAAGGCAGGAATCATCTTCCCAGCTGTCCCTGCCCATTCCCTCCTGAAGTGAGAGCACTGACCAAGCCTGTGGTTTACCTCCTGCAGGAACAGCTTGAGAACTACGACTTCACCAAATTCCACTCGCTGAAGCCCAAGCTCATCGAGGCCGTAGACAACATGCTGAGCAGCAAGATCTCGTCCCTGATGAGCCTCATCAGCCAGGAGGAGACGAGCATGCCCACGCAGCTCGTGCAGGGCGGCGCCTTCGAGGGCACCTCTGAAGGCCCCTTCAACCAGGGCTACGGGGAGGGCGCCAAGGAGGGCGCCGATGAGGAGGAGTGGGTTGTGGCCAAAGACAAGCCTGCCTACGATGAGCTCTTCTACACTCTGTCGCCCGTCAACGGCAAGATATCGGGCGTCAACGCCAAGAAGGAGATGGTGACCTCCAAGCTGCCCAACAGTGTTCTGGGCAAGATCTGGAAGCTGGCCGACTGTGACTGCGATGGCATGCTGGACGAGGAGGAGTTTGCACTGGCCAAGCACCTCATCAAGATCAAGCTCGATGGCTACGAGCTGCCCAACAGCCTGCCCCCCCACCTTGTGCCCCCCTCTCATAGGAAATCCCTGCCAAAGGCTGACTGAGGTGCTGGCCGAAGGACTGGGCAGGCCACGGCAGGGGAGTCAGGGGACCTGGGCCTGAGGCCTGCTCTGCCACTGACTCATTAAGAACCTTGAGCAAGGCACTGCCCGCCCTGTGCCTCGGTTTCCCCATCTGTAGAATGGGGAGGACAGACCCTGGACTCTTCACCTAAAAAAGATGAAGGTCTTTTCACCTTCAGAATTCCCTGAGTTTCTATTAAAATGTTGGTAGGGAGTGCCAAGGAAGGATAAGGAGATTGAAGGGTTGCAAAGAAAGGAAAATTGTCCAGAGAGTACTCGGCAGCCTGGAGAAACATATGGAGATGGGCTTGGTGGACTCTCAGGAACCTTGGGGGAGTGGACTGGGGCTTGCCAGGAGTAACTGGGTCTTTGGGGCTCCCTGGGCTGCTTGTCATCGTGAATGGCCTCCAGAGCACCTGTCTGTTCCTCAGAGAGCACTGGGAGGCAGCAAAGACTATCTTAATTTATTTTGTTTTCTTCTATATTTAGAGTGGGAAAAAAAAAAATAGAGCAGAGAGTTTCTGCTCTCTCCAGACTGTCTACCAAAGAGAAGAAGACCGATGCCCCCGGGTTTGGGAGGAGGATGCACTGTGTCTGAGCACACCATCCCTTCGGCAGGGCCCAGCAGAGTGGGCAGCTGAGCCCCTGGACCCCTCTCTCCCAGCACCCCGCTGACCAGATCATCAGCCCTCCTAGGCCTTCCTTCTGTGCCTTCCCAGTAAAGCTGTATTTGATTAGGAATTTGGAGCTCAACAACCATTATTAACCCCGGCAAGACTTCCAGTTTGCATTTCAAGTCATGTTGCAGTCTGGAAGGAAAAGAGGTGGTTCTCCTCGGTGGCCCTGTCCCTCAACCATTAAATGTCCCCAAACCACCTTGATTGAAGACAGGATTTAAATTCAGTGAAAACCTGTCTTGCTGTGTGCAGTGTCCCAGGCCCTGTGGACACAGGTGAATGAGAGACCAGCCTTGTCCTGGGCTGGTGAGTAGAAGAGATTGGTCTGCCAGAGTTAGACATTGTTTTTGTGAAAACAGGCATTTATTATGTCCAGTGATGGTCTTCCCCCCTCTACAGGATAAAAACCTTTATATAGAAACAAAGTGGAATCTTACATATAAAACCCTTTCCTTTAAGGATTTGGGCACTTAATACCTTTGTGTTGGCTCTGAGTGTTCTTTCCCCAAATCCCCCGAGTAAACCTCCCTGGACCTCTTGTTCAGATGCCGGTGTCAGAAGGTGATTCTTCCTTACCACCACCCTCCTCACTCTGTGGGTACCAGCAGGGGAGGCAGGTGCCTTTCAGCATTATTATTTATGCAATAAGAGACACAAAATAGCAATGACCACATGGCATGGGGCCCTGCTGGCACCAGAAATGAATGAAATCAGAACAGTCCCACTGAACCTTCCAAAAACCATATAATGGTTTTCTTGTCACCTGCCTCTGGTGACATCAAGACCAGAGCTGAAGATTGAAGAGCAAATATATACGTATTGATGCAGGGAAGCATCTATGTCCAGATGCCAACCCTCATACTCCCTAGCATACTTTCTAAATAGTTTTTATTTTTTTAATTTTTTTTCTTTTTTGAGACAGTCTCACCATGTCTACCAAGGGTGTCATGGTAAGACTATGTCTCAATTCATGCATCACAACTCACAGCAACCTCAAACTCCTGGGCTCAAGCTAATCTCTTGCCTCACCCTCTCAAGTAGCTGGGACTACAGATGCCCACCACAACACCTGGCTATTCTTTTTGTTGCAGTTATCATTGTTGTTCAGCTGGCCTGGTCCAGGTTCGAACCTGCCACCCTCAGTGTGTGTGGCCAGCGCCATAACCACTGTGCTACAATCCCCAAGCCTACTTTTACTTTCTAAATAGTTTTAGGAGAAGTAAATGCATAACATGACTTTCTTAGTCTCATAATGAGAACTTTTAAGTGAGCAAAATACCATATATACTCGAGTATAGGCCGAGTTTTTTTGGCACAAAATTTGTGCCGAAAAACCCAAACTCGGCACAAATTTTGTGCCGGAAAACCTTGGCTTATATTCGAGTATATACGGTACATAGAAAAGAAACACTTTTAATTCCAGTACTATAATGTGAGCAGACAGTTCTGTGAGTGCTGGAGGACTGCCCCTAGTCTGTGCGCACAGCAGAGGCCACCAAAGGGTAAGTTGAGGAGGAGAGAGTTCATTTGTCCAAAGACTTAGAGATGCCAGTGAGGGCTGATTTTCCATTCAGAATTTTCTTCTTTAACTCTGCTCAATTTTCATATGTGAATATACATTTTTACAAATATGTATGTCATGTGAGTATTTTTAAAGTTTATAAATGTGTACCATGTAGATATAGCCAGGTTTTGTCTGTGTAAACACATAGGAACGCTTTTCTTAGGGGGGCAGCTGTCTGAGGTTTCTGGTCTCCCTATGGAAGGAACCTTCCCAGGGCATGTGACCTCCCAACCCCCACTCCCTCAGATGGGAGAGACTTCTGGCAGCTGGATTCTTTCTCAGAGGGACTTGGTGATGTTCTTGGGGGAAAAAAAGAAAATTGTGCATACACTTTCCTTAATATCTTCTTTTACAACATGAAGTCGTTTATCATGAAGAGTTCACTGGGAAGGAAAACACTAGAAAACATTCGGGATGGGGACCGACTTGTATCTTCCTAGGATGGCATAACTGCCAGTTATCCCCGACACAGCAGGGCCGTGGGGCCACCCCCATGGTCTCTGCTCCCCTAGGCTATGCTGCCCTTCCCCTACCACCCCAATTTTCAAACCCCCTGCCCAGCATGTTTCTGTGTGGCAGGGAGGATGGCAGTGCCTAAAGTCCAGAACTGTAAAACTAGCTTAGTACTCTCCTCAGAAGAAAATCTAAGAATGTCGAGGCCCTACTTTCTACACAGCATATAGCATCACGTAACGCAAGCCTCGCAGTCTTGAGTTTAGAAAGGAAAGTGTTACCCTGTTCCTCCAGAAGCCAAGTCCCAAATTGTCAACTTGCCAGTGAGGTCCTCCTGACCCTATATGCAAAGAAATGTTAGTACGTACTAAGAGTTGCTGAAACTCCCCAGCTCATGGGGACACACAGATGTCCCACCTGCTTCCACCCACACTCCAACCTGGCAGCATCTGGCAGCTCTTTTCTCTCAAGACTCCCAACACTCCACTTGTGAACAGCCCAGGAGCAGTGGCATGCTTCGCAGGGGAGGGCCGTTCATCTGCTTCTCAGGGCGGGACTCCATCCTCTTCTGAACACTGGAGTGGGGCTATGGCTCAAGGAGTTGAATTCTTAGGCTGCATCGTGCGGCTAGATGTCCAGGGGGGTGACAGCAGCTAAAGAAGCAAAATGCCTCCTGTGCCACCCCCAATCCCCACCCTTGTCACCAGGCCCAGCCCAGGAAAGGCCTTGGCAGAACCCTGGCCCAGCTGCCCTGTCTGCAGTCCCCTCCCATGCTTCTGTGGGGCCTCTGAGGGCGCCACCTTTCTGCCACACCCAGAGGCCACATACTGGAGTCCACTGCCCAGGGACACAACTACTGCCTGGATGTTTCCACCTCACACTCTTAATGCTCCTTCCTTATGTCCAGGAGCTACCTGGGACAAATTGCCTTGAAGATGAGGAAAGCATTTTACATTTGTTTCCTCCATGGAATGTAGCAGAATAGCCTTCTTAGGACACATAACCACTGAGTTTGTTCAGGTACAAACTGGCCTAATTTAAGTGTGTATCGGGTTACATGTCAATTAACCAATGCAACTAATACACAGTGCTGCTTTTTTTTTTCATTTTGTAATCTTAGAAGTGAAAAAAAAAACAATCTGCTGACTAATAAACTTGTGGAAAAGCACTACCATTCTCCCCTTGGCTCTGGCTTCCAGTGGGGGCATGCCAGCCACCCAGGGGTGAAGTGTGGATCCCTGTATCCAGTTTGAAATGTGGTAGAGGAGTGATGTGCGCCTGTAAGCCACCCATCTTTTCCTGCGCCCTCTGGTGGGAAACAGGAGCCTACCTAAATGGGGCTATTCTGGAAGGAAAGCAGCTCCACCACCTGAGGATCCAGGAGGGCAGAGCGGACAGCACAGGTAGCAGAGACCAGGTTGTGCAGAGAGGCTGGAGGGAGGCCCAAGCCCACCTCCTGGTTGGAAACCAAGACAGGAGGGAGTCATGGAGGCAGGCACTTCAGGGGACTGAAGGACAGGCTGGGGACAAAGCATGCCTGAGCAGTTTCTCGGGAGGCTTGGGAAGAGCCCCTGGGAGGCTGGCACTGCTTCTGCTCACACCACACCTCACAGGTATGTCCCAACCGTAGTAGACATCGGATTCTTCCCGTTGACACTATCTACCTTTCAGGTTAGCTAGAGCTGGAATTTCCTTTGCAGAGCACTCACCCCTTCCCATCCTCACTCTGAGCCATGAGATTTGAGTGATAGAAACCCCATCCCTTTGGTCACAGATATTGGTTCAGGAATGGACACATGACCCAATTAAAACCTGTGAGTGCCAGACCCCCCAGACTTCTGTTCCAGCTCTCTGGGGAGTTGTTTTCTCTTCTCTGAACCATGCAGTATAAAGAAGTGAGCCTATTGGCTTAACAGTATCAATGGCATTAAGAGAAGTGTCCAGAGCTGCAGGGGGCAGAGATTCAAGGCCATCCTGGCAGAAGTCACCCTATAGAACATGAAGATGAAGGAGGCATTGAGAAAGGCAGAGGAAATCCAGGCCTATGGTGACATTTGAGCTGCTGGATCAAACCTCACCTGAAGTCCTATTCCTGCTGGATTTTTCAGTTATGTGGGCCAATACATTCACTTTATATCATTTTACCAGTTCAACTTGATATTTCAGCTTTACTTGCAATATGAATAATTCAAACTTTGTACTGACTAACAGGGTTCTCATTTCTGTCCAGGGGCTATAATCAGTCATGGCCAAAGAGGAACTGGTCTTCACAGGGTGTGCAGTGGCTTTAGCTGCAGTTGAGCTAGGAAGGAAGAAAGGCAGTCCCCCAGCCCCATCCAACAACTTCAAATACAGCACTGTCTGTTGAGATCTATCATGCAGTTCAGCCCCACCCCTGGTGCTCACAACACCACACAAGATACCATGGGCCAAGGGCCTTAACAGAGGAGAAACAAGCTTAGTTATCCCTAGAATGGGGGGTGGGGCTTCCTGGAAGCAGCAGGGTTTTATTTGGGCTGACAGGACAGGTGAAGGTGGATAATAGGGAAAGGAAAGAGACATTGTAAACTGAGAGAAAGCCCAGCCTTGGAACAGGAATGCTCCTGCCCAGAAAACGGAGGGAGGATCACAGGGAGCACCCTAGGGTGGGTGGGGGCAGGTGAGCCTGCTTAGATAAACTGGGAGCCTTCAAAGGCGTTGTTCCAGCAAGTCCGACAAGCCTGGTTTTCCTTCCCTGTAGGCAATGGGGCACCTTCCCAGGTGCACACAGAGTTGTGCTTTGAAAAGAAACAGCAGCAGTGGAGGGACATAGGCAGAGGGCAGTGCTGAGGCCCTGCAGGGGCAGTGAGAGCAGACAGGGGAGTTCTGGAGGCATAGATGCAGCTGTCAGTGAGGAGGGAGCACAGGCCCATCTCTAGTGTCCAGAAGCCAGCAGCAGGAGAGAGTTCAAGGGGAGAGGGCGACAGGAGAGGAAGTGTCTCTCAGACACAAGGGAGCTGCTGCCCTACCCCAAGCCTGCGGCACTTCTCAGCATAGCCCCTCTACCTACTGCAGTCCCTGGGGGGTCCAGTGTGACTGCTCAGGCCCAGCTCTGGAGGGCAGGTGGTGGCTGCCACCCTTCTTTGGGCCTTGGCTGCCAGGAGCTCCTGCCTGAGGGGTATCGCCCCTCCTGTCAGAGTCTCTGGGGCCGCCAGGTGGAGGTACCCGCAGACACAGCCTAGTAACTGCTACCCTGAGTTTGGCCAGACAACTGTGTAAAACCACCAGAATTAGAACTTGCTTCTCTTCTGCTGCAGTCCGAGGGTGCTCAAGGAGGCTCCCTCTTTACCCCCTGGGCCACCCTCTATACCCTGGGCCACAGCTAGCCTGCAGAGCCCCAGAGCCATGTCTCTGACTTTAGAGGAGACTCCACAGCCTTTGCAATTCCAACTCACCCCTTCCTGGGGGAGCCCCCTGGGTTTGAGAGAACACCCACCCTTTAACCCTGTGCTAGGCATGTTACACCTCTGTCAGGCCTTGGAAACCCAAGCCTGGGGTCTGAGGATGCCCTCTGGGCTGTTCTCAGGGGCCTCATCCCCGATGTGGGTCCTCACAAAGAGGACTCTGTGGGGGTGAAGAAAGGCAACCCCAGTTTGGGCAGTGGGTGCCCAGGCTTCCAACAGAGGTTCTGCCCTTTGGTGCCTCTTACCCAGACCTCAGGGCCCCATGATTCTCCCACCTAGAGCCAACAGGCTGTCCCAAGGGTCTCTGTGTCCTGGGGCCAAGACCCTATCTAGAGCTGGGGAAACTGCAGCAGGAGGGGGTGGGCAGGATGATGAAGGAGGATGGGCACTGGGCCTAGAGCATTCTTAAGCCACCCCCTCCTGTCTGGGCCATGCCCTGTGGCAGGTGGGAGGACAATGCTGCCTGTGTGCAGTCACCCTGACTCGCTGGCTCACGGGGAGGGCTGCGGCACGGCCTCAGCCTCTCCTGATATCTCTCCCTCCCCGTGCAGTCCCTGCTAAATACCATCACCAACTGACAGCAGGGCCTCCTCCCCAGGATCCAGACATCACCAAGGTAGGCAGTTTCCTGTATTTCTTCCACCTGCCCTAGTCAACCCAAGGAGCAACAGCCAACTGTAGTTAAGGTACTTGGCAGCAGGGACTCTGAGAAGAACCATCAGGAAGGTAGGGTGGGGCAAAGGGGGCCTTGGGCCGTTCAAGCATGTGGTACCAGCCAGAAGCACCAGACCTTACTTGGCTAAGCTCCAAGCCATAACCACCACCAAAAACAGGGACACTCTGGCAAGGCACCCCCCAGCCCCCTGGCAGAGTGGTCGTCAGTATCTACCTCCTCCCCTGACCTCCATGCCCTCAGGTCTCTAGGCTTAGGGAAATGTCCAGTGGCCCCTCATGCCCAAAGCTACAGTCCTGATAGTGGGTCATCCCCAAAATTCCCAGTACACCCTGCAGCAGGAGGCCCAGCCACAGAGCTCTGGGTCCCACCCGGTCCAGGCTCCACCATGGACTGTGAGTATGAGATGGGCCATGTGCGCAAGCTGCAGGCCCAGCACATGCAGATGCAGGAAAAGACTTTCACCAAGTGGATCAACAACATCTTCCAGCATGGCCAGGTGAGCACAGCCAGTGCACCCCATAGCCCACCCTATGGCGCCCCTAGCTCTGGCCACTGGACCTGGGGGACAGGCTGGGGGGTCACCTGCTGGAGTCTTCTCTTGACCCAGAGCTCTTTCCTCCAAAGCTGCTTCTCTGGGCTGTACCGCCCAGGTCCCAGGATGGGGCAAACAGAGAAGAATGAGGCAAACAGACCTAGCACCTTCCCCCGGCCTCTCCCCAGGTGGGCATCAGGATCCAGAACCTATATGCAGAGCTGGCTGATGGCACTCACCTACTGCGGCTGCTGGAGCTCATCTCAGGGGAGGCGCTGCCGCCCCCCAGCCAGGGCCGCCTGCGTGTCCACTTTCTGGAGAACAGCAGCCGAGCACTGGCCTTCCTCAGGTCCAAGGTGAGCCCCATGGAGAGGGCTTCTGGGTCAAGTGCGGGGGCAGCAGCTGGGACAGGCTGAAGGACTGAAGCATCATTCCTGGGCTGGGCCACAGCAGAGCAGAGAAAGAGGGTCCTCTATAAAGGAGGAGCAGGTGGGACACAGAGGTACAGGAAGCTAAGCCTGCCCCGTACAGAACCCCTGACTTGGAGGGGCCCCACTGCCTGAGGCAGGAACAAGCTGCAGCCCTACCAGGACTGAAAGTGCCCCTGTCTGTGAGAAGAGAGAAGAGCAAGAGTCTCAGCCAAAAGGAGCTCAGTATTCTCCTAACTTTCTCATTTCATAAGTGAGGAAACACAGGCCCAGAATTATTCACCAGGCAAAACCGATGATTAACTGGCCAGCAAAGCCCAGAAGTGGAGCCGTAGGAGTCCAGTGGAGAGCAGGAAACAAAGGCGGCGCCCTGGACAGGCAGCCTGGCAGTGAAGGCAGAGGAGGGAGATAGGGGGGAGCTAGAGCTACCTTTGAGAAAGGGACCAGCCAAAGAGGTCACCAGCAAAAGGAGACAAGTGTTTCAGGGACACAGAGGGACCCTCATGGCCAGGGTGTGGGGACTCGGCAGGGTGATGCAGGGCAAAGGGGGTCCTGTGCAGGGGTCATTTGGAACCAAAAATTGGGAGCACCAAGGACTCCTAGAGGTGGCTGTCCCTGGAAACTGTGAAGTCACTGAGCCTAAGTATGTGTGCCCATCACTTAGATCTGGGAAGGGAACTCAGTGCTGGGAGCCAGCATGCCAGAGAAAAGCCAGGGAGGGAAGGAGCCAAAGCAGGGGGCAGAGGGCAGGGGGCAGGGGTCTGCAGCCCCAGCTGCAGAATGCCAGGCCCTATTTGTTCCCAGGGACAATGACCCTGTGAGCCAGTCATCTATCTCCGGGAACTTGGGAAGGATGTGAGCACCACGGCTTTTTTTCAGAGGCATTGCTGCTGTCCCCAGGTTTGGATATACAGCACGTCACTGATAGCTGTGAAGGTGACATCCTTGTCTCTATACACATATGAGGCAACTACTTTTGAGAAAAGACAAGAGAGTTGCCCCAAGCACACAGTAAGTGGCAGAATGTGCACTGCACACGTTTGCAGAGACCTGACCACGCGCTGGGCATTCTGAGGAACCTATGGTTTCAACAGGAGACAGATTAACTGAACCCAGACCAGCATTGTGCTGGTAAATTTTATGATGGGCTCTCTGAGGGAATAAAGGCTCTGGTTTGTAGTAATTTGCTGATTTCTACGGTATTAATACTTCTATCACAGCAAGTTCAAGCTACCAGTATGGCATCGCTAAACAGGAAGTTGGGAGGATCAGCTCTCACAAGCTGGTGGGAGCAGACTCTAGCACCCCCCGACCACAGGCTCCAACTCCAAGCTGAGGTGGACACAAGAGGGATCTACATGCCAGGGAGAGGAGGGAAAAGCCAGAAAGAACAAAGTATCCTCAGAGGACAGCCGGGGATGTACCTCCTCCCACAGGCTAGGAGGCAGCTGAAGCCAGCCGTCCTCCAGGTCTTACGGAGAAGCCTCCATCCCTTTCTTTCTTCATTCAGTATTTGTTGATTAATCACATACTATGTGCTAGACAGTCTACTAAGTGCTTGGGATATATAAGGGAACAAAACCAAGACCCCTACCAGAGCAAGGAAAGGGACTCAGGTTTAGATTTTATTTATTTATTTATTTATTTATTTATTTATTTTTGAGACAGAGTCTCACTTATGTCGCCCTGGGTAGAGTGCTGTGGCATCACAGCTCACAGCAACCTCAAACTCGGGCTTAAGCGATTCTCTTGCCTCAGCCTCCCAAGTAGCTGGGACTATGGGCGCCCACCACAACCCCTGGCTATTTTTTGGTTGTAGTTGTCGTTGTTTGGCAGGCCCAGGCTGGGTTCGAACCCGCCAGTTCTGGTGTATGTGGCTGGTGCCCTAGCCACTGAGCTACAGGAGCGGAGCCTCAGGTTTAGATTTTAAATAAAATGGTCAGAGTAAGCCTTATAGAAAAAGTGACATTTGAGTAAAGACTTAGAAGAAGAGAGGTGAGTAGCCATGCAGCTACGTGACAGGATAATATTTTCAGACTGCAGAGACAGTCAGCACAAAGACCCCAAGGACTACGCTTAGAATCCCATGGAACTAAAGTCCTGCATGGTGTGTGATTCAGGAGAGTGGAAGATGGAGCCAGAGGGAAGGGGGAGGGGGACAGGGGCCAGATCCCGCAGAGCTTTGATGTTTATTCTGTCTCTTTCCTTCTCCCCTTGATTCATTCACCCTTCCCTGGCTAGAAGGAGGGCAGGAAGTTCTCAACCACTCAAGGTTCTAATGCAAATTCCTGGGCCCTTGCCCAAAAGACTCAGAATAAGTGGAGCTTGGAAATCTGAATTTTTTTACCTGCTCTGTGGGAGCCAGAGCACTGATGAAAAGAGCTGAGTTTTGGTGTGAGAGCAGGGACCTAGCAATCCCCTGAAGATGCCAAGACACCTTTGGAAATGAGAGCAACAGTTGGTGTTGTCTGTTTGGCTCATATATTGAGTTATGACCCCATATTTTGAACCTCCATAGCTGAACCACGGATCTTGGCCTGGGTTTACCTGTAGCCCACACATGGGGAATTCTTCCATTCCAGTCGTCCACCCCAGGCCCCCAGGTTAGGGCTTTGCCCAGGTGGGTATGGGGCCAAGGCTCCAACCAGGCAGGAAGCCTTTGCCTTCCTGGACTTATCTCTTACCTGCTTCTCCCTGGGGGACCTCACAGCTAGGGCAGGATGGATTCCAGGGTCCTGCCCACCCACTGGACCACAGGCTTCATGGCTTAGCCCAGCCAACTGTGCCTACAGGTGCCAATACCCCTCATCGGGCCAGAGAACATCGTGGATGGAGACCACACACACATCCTGGGGCTCATCTGGGTCATCATTCTGCGTTTCCAGATTTCCCACATCTCCTTGGACAGGGTATGTCCCAGCCCCACTGTGTAATACCCCAGTCCAGCCCTGGCCTGACCTCAGGACCCTGGGGACAGAGCAGATCCACCTGGCTTTTATGATTTCCCACCACAGATCCTCAGAAACCACAAAATCAATATTCACTTTTCAACCACAGATAAAGAACCCAGAATGTCGTTGACACTACAGCATGCTAAAGTCAGAACTGGAGCCCTGGGCTTCAAACCTATTCACAAGGTATAGAGTCAGGATGCCTGCCCAGCAACTGCCCCCAGCCCTGTGCGTTGCTCTCTGCTTGAGCCTCTGTAACTCCCACTGCACTACAGTGTACCACTGGGAAAAATGAAATGTATGGTGCTCCCACCTTTGGAGGTTTGTAAGGTCCCCAGCATCATGAAGACCAAAGAGACAGTACTTCCCTCATGACCTCATTTTCCTCTATTCTACTTCTTTTTCCCACAACCGGATCAGAAAGAATACAAAGTCCTTATATTTATCAATTTTCACAGTTTTGTGGATTCTTAAAATCCCACCTAAAACTCAACTCCAGTAGGTTAGGAAAGGCACCCTAGAGAAGAAAACCCTAATGAAAAAGAAGCCACAAATTTGGCACAAATCCAAGAGGACCCTGGAAACTTACAGTGTGACTATGAGTCCCAGAGGAGCAGGAACCTTGCCTGCCTGTGTCCCCAGGGCTGAGCATCTGTCAGGGATCAAAGGGATGAAAGAATTTTTAGCTCTGCCCTTTCATGAAGCTGAACGCACCTTATTAGGCCCCAAAGCCTGCTACAGGTGCACCCTACAAGCATCTTCTTGGGAGCAGCAGGTGCTTGTTACCCCTAAGCTGCCACCATCCTCCCTGCTGGCTGTGCTATCCACAGCCCCCTTGGGCCCTCCTCCCTGATGACTCAGTGTTTGGCCTAGGCTGGCCCTGTCCCTCACCTGGCCTCCCAGCAGGAGGCACCTGTCCTGCTCCACTCAAGTGCAGCCCTCTCTGGTTGGGCTTCTGAGGAACTGATGGAGAAAGGGCTGCACAGGAGAGAACCATGGGAGGGGAGAACAGGGGGATAATGGGAGAGAAAAGGGGACTCTGGAGTGAGGATGACTCAGACTGGGAACACAGTCTGTGAAGGGAAGAAGGGAGGGAAAAAAGCCCAGAATGGAAGAGAGATGGGATGGGGGCAGGCAGAAGCCAGGAGTGGTGGAATATGAACACCTTCAACAGGAGGATGTGCACGGTGACAGGGGAAGGAAACCACTGCAGCTGAGTCACTGCCCAGCCTGAAGTGTCCCAGCAGCACTAAATATGGCAGGAGGTGGCACCTTGGACATTCCTGGGTCTAGGCCAGCCTCCCGAACCAGCTAGGGGACCCTGGGCATCTTCCTCACCTCTTCTACTGCACTTCATCTACCATCCATAAGGCATAAATGCTAACAGTGCCTGCGTAATAGGGCTGTAGAGGTCAGAGGGCCCTGGCCCATGGGCCCAGGGCCTGGCTCTCAGGAAGGCTGCAGTGATAGGAACCTGTCTAATGAGGCCCAACTTCAATCCTGCAAGGCCAAGGGAGAACAGTGCCTGGGCCACCAGAAGGGCTCAAAAATGGGAGCTGCTGCTGTGTGGTCCCTGGCTGTGATTCAAGCCAGCTCCTTTGTAGTCGCAGCTTTTGGCTGTCCCACTTCTTTGCAAGGACAGTTGTGCTCTCTCACTACCAATCCTTGCCCACCACAGATGAAGTTGGGTAAAATCAGATGCTCTGAAGACAGAAGAGTCCAGGCAGGCAGGAGCATGATCCCAGCCATGCCTGTCTGCCTCTCTGCAGCCTTTGGCTCTGCTGCTCCCCACCATGTCCCCACATGGTGACCCTGTGCCCTGTCCCACCAGGAGGAGTTTGGGGCCCGTGCAGCCCTGCTATCGGCCAAGGAAGCTCTGCTGGTCTGGTGCCAGCGGAAGACAGCCCACTACAGCAACGTGAACATCATCGACTTCTCCTGCAGCTGGAGCAATGGGCTGGGCTTTAATGCCCTCATCCACGCCCACAGGTGTGACCTAGCCCCCGCCCTCATGGGAAGCTTTGCCCACTGATCCCACTGAGCTCCAGGGGCTGGGTCCTCAACCTGCCCAGTCTCTCACAAACCCCTGCCCCCAAGCCCTGATGGAGAAAGGGCACAGTAGAGAGGGCTGGTGGCTGAGTCCCTGACCCAGGTCAGCCTCCCCCTTCCCTAAGAAAAGCCATGGGATTGGCCAAGTGCCTTTGATCGCTGCCTTCACTGCTTTCCGTGCCCCTCAATTCTATGCACAGTCTTCACTCTGGCAAGTAACTGCTCTTTGGAACTTCTCAGCCGGCCCCTATGCCAAATTAAACCTCCTCTTTCTCCATCAGAGTTCTATTCCCTCAGCCAGGGTCTTAGATAATGTTATGTCAGGGAAAACTCAATTCACAGTAAGGTGTGACTGACCAATAGAGGCACCAGTGTGTTTCTAAAATTACTTAAACCAAAGCCATGAATCCCTGTTGGTGAAGAGCCCTTCCTGCTCTCTGTGCAGGCCAGACCTGTTGGACTACAGCTCCCTGCGTCCGGACCGGCCACTGCACAACCTCGCCTTTGCTTTCCACGTGGCTGAGCAGGAGCTGGGCATTGCCCAGCTGCTGGACCCTGAGGATGTGGCGGCCCCGCAGGCAGACGAGCACTCCATCATGACCTATGTCTCCCTCTACTACCACTGCTTCTCCCACCTGCACCAGGGCCAGACTATCCAGAGAAGACTCACTAAGGTGGGTGAAGAAGGGAAGCCACCTGGCCACAGTGGGCCCTGGCGCTGAGCAGAGGAGAGGTGAGCCTAGGCCTCACAGCCAGACAAGCCTGGGTTTGACGCCTGCTCCTGCCACTTCCTAGCTGTGCAGCCTTGACCAAGTCAACCAAATTCGCTGTGTTCCCTTTGTAACATGGGGATGATAATGCCTGGAAAATGGAAGGCTGCTGAGCGTCCAAGGGAACAATAGTGAAGTGCCCAGCATAGTTTCTGGTGTATAAGGGAAGCCGGGAGAGGAATGTCCCTTCCTGTCCCTGCCCATCCCCTTCTCTCAGGCTGTTAAGCACCTAATGGGATTAAAGAGCTTAGGGACCTGGGAGTCTGCAAGGACAGACACAGAAGAGCCTGTGCAGGGTGAAGGCTGCACTGATCCATGTTTTGGGGGGGCTTTCTTACCCTCTGGACACGATGGCAAAAGCTGAGACCTGGGCAGGCTGTTCTCAGGGTTGGTGTCTCAGGTGGCACAGGGGTGGGGGATGACATGGACCAGGGGCTCTGAGCTGCTTTAGCAGAATGGGGAGCTCAAAGAAGGGGGAAAAAATCCCAGGAAAAGAATAGCAGCATGAAGGCCCTCAGCCCCCACAGGTGAGTTCAAACAGGGTAAAATAAGAGAAGGCAGGCAGGACAGGTGTGATCTCCCCCCAGTCATGGAGAAGGGACCACTCTGCCTCTGCAGCTGAGGCCAAAAGCTGCAGCTCACCCGGCAACCTTGGTTGTCACTCAGCATCCAGAAGGGGCATGCTTCCACCGCAGGACTTGCCCCGAGATGCCACCCTGACCCCTTCCCATGCCCTCCACCAGATCCTGCTTCAGCTCCAGGAGACAGAGGCACTGCAGACCCAATATGAGCAGCTGGTGGCTGACCTGCTGCACTGGATTGCAGAGAAGCAGGTGCAGCTGGAAGCACAGGCTCTCCCAGACTCACTGCCAGCAGCGCGCCAACTACTGGCAGCCTTTGCCTCCTTCCGCACCCAGGAGAAGCCACCTCGGCTACAACAGCGAGGGGCCACAGAGGCTCTCCTCTTCCAGCTGCAGACAGCACTCCGAGCTCAGAACCGCAGGCCCTTCCTGCCTCGCGAGGGCCTGGGCACAGGGGAGCTGTCCCAGCGCTGGGCAGAGCTGGAGCGGGCAGAGGCCACATGGAGTCAGGCCCTGCAGCAGAGGCTATTGCAGCTGGAGAGGCTGGAAACCCTGGCTCGGCACTTCCAGTGCAAGGCAGCCCTCCGGGAGAGCTTCCTAAAGGACGCAGAGCAGGTGCTGGAGCAGTCCAGAGCCCTGCCAGCCAGCCCAGCCACAATGGAGGTGGCCATCCAGAGGCTGGGCATGCTGGAGGCTGGCATCCTGCCCCAGGAGGGGCGCTTCCAGGCCCTGGCTGAGATGGCAGACATCCTCCAGCAGGAACGGTACCACAGCTGGGCAGAGGTGGCCTGCAGGTGAGCCTGGAACATGTGAACCATCCTCACAACAATCTTAGGCCTTCCTACCACACCCCCATCCCTACATGTGCCCACTTCTGGCCATAGAAGAGAGGGCTGATCGATGGGTTTAGGGCTCCCTCTATAAAAATCCATCTCCCAATAATATTTGATATTATATCCTCTAATTCATCCCTTTTGATAAAGCACTGTCCTTTCTAAGTAGCCGCTGACTGATTCATTCACTAAACAAGCATATATATATATATATATATATATTTTTTTTTTTTTTTTTTTTTTTTTTTAGACAGAGTCTCAAGCTGTCACCCTGGGTAGAGTACCGTGGCGTCACAGCTCACAGCAACCTCAAACTCTTGGGCTTAAGTCATTCTCTTAAGCCCTCCACAACACCTGGATGTTTTTTGGTTGTAGTTGTCGTTGTTTGGCAGGCCCGGGCTGGATTTGAACACACCAGCTCTGGTGTATGTGGCTGGCACCCTAGCCACTTGAGCTATAGGTGCTGAGCCTACACAAACATTTATAGTATCTACTACGTCCCATGCCCTATTCGAGGTGTTGGACATTTACCACATTTAGTGGAGGACAAACAAAAATCCCTCCCCTTGTGAAGCTTCCACGCTATTAAAGAAAACAAAGAAATAAAAATACCGTATATACTCGAGTATAAGCCGAGTTTTTTTGGCACAAAATTTGTGCCGAGTTTGGGTTTTTTGGCACAAATTTTGTGCCGAAAAAACTCGGCTTATACTCGAGTATATAGGTTTGTAAGAGATGGTGTAGAGTATATACGGTATGTAAGAGATGTTAAAAAATAATAAAGCAAGATAGGGAAATATGAGTGCCAAGGTGGGGGCATGTGTGGATTGAGTGGTCAGAGGAGAGTCACTGGGATGTTAACTTTTAAGTAATGACCAGAGGAAAGAAGGGGGCTGGTCATGCAGACATGGGGGACAGAGTATTCTAGACAGAGGGAATGGCAAGTGCAGTGCCCCAAGGTGTGTGCATGCTATTTTGAAAAACAGTAGAGAACAGTGTTGGACAAAGTGAACAAGTAGCAGGAAATGGGACAGGGAGGTACAGGAATGCGGAGTGGAGGCAGAGGTTCACACTGGTCTTTGCAGGGTACAGTAAAGACTTATTTTTTTACTCTGAGAAAGACGTGAAATCATTGGAGAGTTAAGCAGAGGAGTGACACAATCTGACTTTCGTTTTCTGATGATCACTAGGATGTGATGTTGGCATCAGATGGAGGGGACAAGGTCAGAGGCAGGAAGACTCATTATAAAGCTATTCCTAGATTCAGAGTCACTGAAAGTGAATAGTGAACCTATCCACAAGGATTCTAGATAGATTTTGAAGATAGGACCAAATAGGATTTGCAGACAGATCAGATGGTGTGTGAGAAAGGGAGTTATGAAGATTTTTGTCTGGGCACCTGAAAGGATGGGGTTTTCATCAATGGAGTTGGGGACTCATAGGTAACAGGCCCCTGAAAGCCCACCTTCTGGCTTCTCTGCCTGTGTCCAAGAACAGGACACACTGATCCAACCACCCCATGCCGGGATGCTCCCAGGGTCCCCAGTCCAGTGGAATGGAGACTTCCCTTATTCTCATGTCCTCCAGGCAGGAAGAGATCACCTTGCGCTGGCAGAGGCTCCTTCAGCGCCTACAGGGACAGAGGAAGCAGGTGGCAGGTATGCAAGCTGTGCTGAGCCTACTGCAGGAGGTGGAGGCTGCCTCTGACCAGTTCAAGGAGCTACAGGTGGGCACTGAACTAGCAGACACTCAGGGAACACAGCAGGATGGGGGACTTTCCCCACCACCTGGGACTGCAATGACCACTTGTCCCTCTGGTCAGGTGCTGGCCAGCTCCACTTCTTGTGGGCAGCAGCTGGCAGAGACAGTGGAGCTATTGCAGAGGCATGACTTGCTGGAGGCCCAAATCTCAGCCCATGGGGCCCATGTGAGCCATCTTGTCCAGCAGACGGTAGAGCTGGACTTCTCCCTGGGCACCAGTGTGGAGGTGCTGCAAGCCAAGGCCAGGGTTCTGGTTCAGCTGCACCAGAGCCTGGTGACTCTTATCCAAGCCCGGTAAGAGCCTACCCCAGCTCCTCCATCTTCTCCAGAACTTTTTTTTTTCTTTGTTTGTAGAGACAGAGTCTCACTTTATCACCCTGGGGAGAATGCCATGGTGTCACACAGCTCATAGCAACCTCCAACTCTTGGGCTCAAGTGATTCTCTTGCCACAGCCTCCTGAGTAGCTGGGACTACTCCTGCCCACCACAACGCCCAGCTATTTTGTTGTTGTTGTTGTTGCAGTTTGACCGGCTGGGGTTCAAACCCGCCACCCTTGCTATATGGGGCCCGCCCCCCTACTTGCTGAACCACAGGCGCCGCCCCCTCCAGAACTTTTCTGTAACTCAAATTATCTCCTGGCCAGGTGAAAATATGAAAATACTGCAGGCCTGGCAGCTTTCTCCACAGAATCCTTATCCCCAACTTTGATTCACCTATTGAGCCATCCAGGGAAAAGAAAAATCCTAAGGGGAGTGTCTGACCCTGGTGGGGAACCCTCTCCCGATGTCCTGGGACTCCCCAACCCCTCGGTGGCTCTCGCTGGCCCTCAGGCGAGTCCTGCTGGAGCAGACGCTGCAGCGGGCGGAGTTCCTGCACAGCTGTGAGGAAGAGGAAGCCTGGCTGAAGGAGCACACGCAGCAGGTGGAGAACGCGGTCCGGGGCCAGGATCTCAGCCAGATGGCAAATGCCCTGCAGAAACACAAGGTGTCCGCTCCCCGTGAACCCTGCTGGTCGCCGACCCCCTCGCCCGTCCCTCTCGGCCTCCGGGCCCCCCTGGTTTCTTCCCTTCACTTAGCCCTTGTTGTGCCTCCTTCTAGGCCCTAGAAGCTGAGCTCCATCGCCACCACGCCGTGAGCGCGGCACTCGTGCGGAGGGGGCGCGACCTCTGCCCTCACGGGTCCCCAACGCAGCCGGATCTCCGCGAACGCGCCGAGGCGGTGCAGGGCGAATGGCAGCTGCTCCGGGCCCGGGCGGCGGGGCGGGGCGCGCAGCTGCAGACGGCCCTGCTGGTCCGGCAGGTAGCCGGGCGCCGCGGGCCGACCGCGCGGGCGGGGGTGGGCATGCAGACAGCGGCAGACCCTCAGCCCCCCTCCCGCAACGTCCACAGTACTTGGCGGACGCAGCAGAAGCCACCTTGTGGCTGCAAGAGCAGCGGTACTCGATGGAGAGCTCATCCTGCGGGGAAGACCTGGCAGCAGCCGAGGCGCTGCGGCTGCGTCACGTGCGGCTGGAGCGCGCGGTGCGGGCCTTCGCCACCGAACTGCGGCGATTGGACGAGCAGGCGCGGGTGGCCGCGGCCCGGGCGTCCCTCACGGTGCGGACAGGAACCTGGAAAGGACCCAGACCCCAAAACCAAATATGGGACCAAGTGTGGTCTTTACTTGGTGCCTTGTCTCCCATGCGCCACCGCCGCCGGATCACACAGTGGGTGAAAACGGGAGGGTCTTTGTGGGCCCTGCCCTTGGTATCCTGGCCTTCTCCTGGGTTTGGGTGCCCCCCCATCCTAAGTGGCATCTCACCTGCTGATTCAGCCCAGAAGTAGTGGGATTCTGTCTGCCTGTACGAAACAAGGTCATTCAAGTAGAGCTCGACTTGGCCCACTTTGTCCTACACAATTTCAGAGCATTAAGCAGGTTCCTCCAGGAATGAATGACCCCTTTACTTTTCACTGCCAAGCAACCCCTAAGCCTCGTTTGATTCTCTCTTGACTTAGCTCTTGTCGGTTTGGGACAGCCTAATCACCGCAGCAAACTGCTTTCTAAAGCCCCTTCCTCACTTCATTGAGCCCCCAGTTCTTAAAAACACATGGGTGGTGGGCAGTTTGCTCCAGCCCCAGGGAGGACTCGGAGCCCCCCTTCAAGAAGCTGTGTATGTAGCTCAGGAAGTGAAAATTAAAGCCCTCAGCCCCTGTGCTCACATTGGTTCTTCTACTGTCATCCCTAAGGAAGGTCTGTATCCTAGACCCTGTCTCTGCCCAGCCATGTCCTGTGGACCCTCTGGGATGCAGATCTCAGGAAGCAGCCTGGCAAGACTTCGGGTGCTTGACAGGAGTCTGCTCTAGATACACTTCCCTCTGTCCACACAGGTCATGTCTGCCTTAAGCCCTCCAAGAGAAAGCCTCAGGAACCCGGGGGCCTGGAATGAGGCTTCCTGGAAGATGGCCCTCCCAGTGGAGCCTGACCCTGACCTTGACTCCAACACCATACTCCAAACACAGGAGTGCTTGAGCCAGGACTACGAAGTCCTGCGGTCCCTGGCAGAGGTAATAGTCCTTGTTCAAGAAATGTTTTTCAGGCTGAGCACAGTGGCCTATGGGAGGCCAAGGCAGGTGTATTGCTTGAGCTCAGGAGTTTGAGACCAGCCTGAGCAAAGTGAGAGCCATCTCTACTAGCCAGGTATTGTGGTGGGCACCTATAGTCCCAGCTACTCAGGAGACTGAGGCAAGAGGACCACTTGAACCCAAGAGTTTGAGGTTGCTGTGAGCTATGACACCACAGCTCTCTGTCCAGGGTGACAGAGTGAGACTCTTTCTCAAAAAAAAAAAAAAAAAAAAAAGGAAAGAAAGAAAGAGAAAAGGAAATATTTTTCAGGCATGTACACTGTGCTGGACCTTATGCCATGACCCCAGGGGACAGACCAGTGACTGACATGCTCCCTTCCCTCAAGGAGCTTTCATCATGACCCAGGAGATATTTGAGAAGTCATTAGATGGATGTGGCTGTGATGGGGGCACATCAGAATGGAGCCCAGGTCAGGCTGGGGGTTAGGGAAGGCACCTCAGGAAAAAGGACATTTAAGCTGAGAGTTGGCCAATAAGAAGCAGAAAGCAGAACAGCCAGGGGTGCTGCTGGCCAGGTCCTGTGCAAAGGCAGGAGGGCAGCCCAGTGGAGGGAGCAAAAGGCCCAAGTGCCTGGAGCACAGAGGGTGGGGAGCCAGTGGCCAGAGGAGAGCTGGAGAGGCAGGTGGTGTCCAGTCAGGCAGAGCCAAGGCCCGTGAGAGAAGGGTGGATTGTATCTACCAGCAGGCTTGACACGGAGGGGTTGGAGCAGAGCAAGACCAGGTGAAGATGAACTCTGCCAGTGGCTTTACCCTGAGCCTGAGCTCTCACCAGCTCCCTCTAGAGGGTACTGAGAAGACTCAGAGTGGCCATAAGGCCCAACGTTGGAGCAGAGATGCCCTCTGGCCCAGAATCAGGCTCTTCACATGGACTGCTGTGGGCAGGACTCTTAGGCCTGCTCTGAGGCCCTGACCCTCACCCAGCCCTGGACTGTCTCTCCCAGCTCCGCAGGGCCCAACTGGAGGAGAAGGTAGCCTTGTTTGGCTTCTATAGCTCCTGTGTGGAGCTGCAGTCATGGCTGGAGGAGCAGATAGTGCTATTCCAAACATTACAGCCCCAGGCTGACAACCTGGAAGTCATGCAGTTCAAATATAAGGTACAGTCCCTGGGAACTGAGGGACATCTCAGGTGGCCCCTCCTTAACTGACTTCTGCCTCCCTGTCCTTCACTGCTATGCCTCAGTTCTCCATCTTAAAAATGGCCTTGTCGGGAGGAGGGGGCAGGGAGCTGACCTGAATCTTGAGGCCCTCCTGGTCCTTTGAGGCCACAGATGGCTGTCCTTCCTAAGGCAGGCAGAGTGGACATCCCTGTAGCAGAGAGCACATCTGAGGTCCTTCATAGTCATAAGGGGAATGTGGAAAGCAGAAAAAGCCCCCTCAAAGGCCTGGATCCTCCTTTTCCCCAGAACTTCCTCAGGGCCCTGGCCATGGGAAAGGGCCACTGGGCTGAGGTCAGCAGCTCTGCTGAGCAACTGAAGCAGAGATGTCCTGGGGACTCCACAAAAATCCAACAGCAACAGGAAGAACTGCATAGGAGGTGAGAGTAAGGAGCAGTGCAAGGTAGTGGGGCAGGTGGAAGGGCTGGATGTGTCACACATGAGGAGGAGAGGGGCAGGGGACAGCTAGCCTGGAAACGTCTGTGGTAGGGGGTAGCCAAAGCCTCAGGGTGGATGGGGAGGCATCCCTGCGATGGAGATACCCCTGTGCCCTCTGCCCAGGTGGGGGCAGCTGGAGGCCCTAAAGAAGGAGAAGACCATGCAACTGGCACACAGCATAGAAGCATGCAGTTGTCTGCAGGAGTGTGGGCCCACACGGGACCAGCTGCAGGGTGTGATGCTCCAGCTGGACTCCCTGGAGCCAGGGAGCACCGAGGACACCCACCGCAGCCTGCAACTGGCCCAGCAGAAGATCCTAACACTGGAGAGGAGGGTCCACTACCTCCAAAGCGTGGCCGTAAAGTAGGGATGGGTTTGACAGTGACGGTGCACTGGGAGGCAGTGAGGACAGACGGAGACGCAAGCAGGGAGATGGAATGAGGAAGTGGAAGGAAATTGGGATGGGGAGAGGATGAGCAGGGTGTGCTGTCAGAAGGGCTCAGGCAAAGGTGGGGGAGCAATCAGCACAAGAAGGCACCCAGGGGCAGCGCCTGTGGCTCAAGGAGTAGAGCGCCAGCCCCATATACCAGAGATGGTGGGTTCAAACCTGGCCCTGGCCAAAAACTGCAAAAAAAATAAAAAAAATAAAAAAAAAAATAATAATAATAATAAAAAGAAGGCACCCAGAGGGAAAGGAAGAACCACCTATTCTCACTGGCCGTAGGTCAAAGGAGGGGTGATACTGAGGGTCACCACCGTTTTTCCTGGGGAACATAGGCCTGGACAGAGGACATGTGCCTGGGGCACTGGGGCACTGGTTGTACCGTGGGTCTTGTTTCCCAGGGTCAAGGACTCGGGCCCCTCAGAGAGCCAGCCACTGCAGAAACAAGTGGAGATACTGCAGGGGCTGCTGGAGCAAGTACAGGGGCGAGTGGCCCAACAGGCCCGGGTCCAGGCTGAGGCTCGGGCCCAGCAACGCTTCCTACAAGAAAGCCGGCAGCTGCTGCTGTGGGCAAAGGGTGTCCAGGCTCAGCTGTACAGCAAGGAGGAGCTGGTGGATGTGGCCTCAGCCCAAAGGCTGCTGGGGGCGCACCAAGACCTGCTGGAGGACATCCATCTGCAGCAGGAAAGGTCAGGACAGAAGGAAGGTCAGAGGGTAGGACAGAGGGCAGGACAGAGGGCAGGTCGGAGGGCAGAATGGAGGGCAGGTTGGAGGGCAAGATGGAGGGCAGGACAGACAGGAGGACAGAGGACAGTCAGTGTGCTATGGGCTGGGCAAGACCTGAGTGGATGGGGCCTGGAAAGTGTGTGGCAGAGAGCAGTGTAGTCACCCAAGCTGTGAGGGCTGTGCCCCACCGAAAGGGACACCTCTTCTAATTATTCAGTGGCTTATGTGGGCTTGCAGTGGCCCCGAGTGATTTTTCTCTGCGAGCTGTGCTGCCTCAGCACACGCACTTGACTGGGCATTGGCCACTAGCAGCCCACACTTTTGGGTAGTCTAGTGACACAGCAGGGAACATTGGAACTCTTGAGTCTGAAGCACGTGAGTCCAAAGCTGGGCCTGTTACATACACTGTCTCATCTGAGGGCCAGGACACAGCCGTCCCATGGGGCAAGTGAACTAACTGGGCTAACCGGCCTCAGCCCTCCTGCTGGTTTCTGTCAAGTCAGAGAAGAGTCAGAGAGGAGTGAACCCTGCCAGAGGGAGGGGAAGAAGGCCAGTGAGGAGGGCCAGATGGGGTTTGACCCTTGCCTGTCGTCCTGCCCAGAATGCAGCAGCTGGAGGCTCAGAGCCAGCCCATGACATCTGTGGACTCCTCAGACGCCCGAGAGGTGGCCAGTGCTCAGAGGCTCCTGGGCCAGCAAGGCCGGGAGCTGCAGGCCGCTTGGGAGCAGAGGCAGCAGTGGCTACAGGAGGGGCTGGAGCTGCTGAGGTTTGGCCAAGAAGTGGATGGTTTCACTGCCACCTGTGCCAACCATGAGGTCTTACTGTGCCTGGACAACCTCGGGGTATGAAGCCAGGGATGTGGAGCTGGCAGTTGCTCTCCCATCCCTGGAGGGAGTGCATCCCCTTGGGTCCAGAGACCAGGCTGAGTGGGAGGCCCCAGGGCAGTGGGCGAGGTGGTGCTGACATTATCCACCCAGGCGTGACCTCAGGTCTCCACTCTCCCAGGAGGATGTGCAGAAGGCCCACAGCCTGTTGCAGCAACACTGGGAGTTTGGACAGCTCCTGGGTACCCTGGGCCCTCGAGCGGAGGGTCTGTGGGCACGTGGCAAGAAGCTGGTTCAGAGCCAACACCCTGCTGCACACAAGTGAGTCTGGCCCCATCTGTAGCATCTGCCACCCTGAGGTTGGGGGTTGCAGGGCAGGGGGGTACACTCTGAACTGGGGCAAGCCCATCTCCACTCTGCCTGCCCTCCAGGATCAGAGAACAGCTGCAGGATGCCCAGGTGCAGTGGACTAGGCTCCAGGAGAGGAGTGGGCAGAGGGGGAAGCAGCTGCTGGAGTCCCGCCAGCTCCAGGTGAGGGGCCAGGTGCATGAGACCCCTCTAAGAGGGGTACCTAAGAGGCCATCCTGCAACAATGACCGTGAGACCCCCATGTCAGTTTGCAGGGCGTTCTGTAAGGCTGTCATCATGGGGCAGATGTTTCCTGATGAGGAAACAGGCCTTGTCCTTGTCATACTCAGAGCAGGGTTGGGCCTAAAGTGCAGGCCTCTTGATGAACCTCCACATGCTCCCTCATCCCACTACCCTCCTCCTCAGGTATACCAGGCTGCACCTCAGGATCTTGTGTGGGGCATGGGCCCCAGCTGCAGACCTTGCCTCTGTCCAGTCTTGGTTCATCTCCTATAGTGGCTCAGAGCTGGGCAGGCCCCAGGCCTCCCAGAGCTTCAGCCTATTTGGAAAGATGTGGCTGTATGTGATCTGGATGACCCACAGGCATTCCTCCTCTTCAGGCGCAGTACCTGTCCTCCTTTACCCCATGTAACCTCAAGCTGCACCTCTCTCAAGCTGCACCTCTCTTGCACCCCCAGAATTGGCTCAGATCCTGCTTTCCCCATGGGTGTCCCTGAGAGGTAGATCCTTCTCCTTAGAGGTATCCCATGCCCCTGGACTGAGACCCCTCTCTCCTGGTTCTTGGGCAGGAATGGAAGCAGGATGTGGCAGAGCTGATGCTGTGGCTGGAGGGGAAGGGGCTGATGGCAGTGGATGAGCCCTCTCACATGGCTGGCAGCACCCTGCAGAAACTCAGGCGGCACAGAGCAGCTGAGAGCGAGCTGATGGCCAGCCGTGGACATATGGAGCGCCTGCAGCAGGTGGGACACAGGACAGAGAGTGCAGAGGCTCCTCAGCTTCAAATTCCCAACCCACACCCTACCACTCATTTTCATGGTCCAAGTTTGCTAAAGGAAGGTTCATTCTCACTTACCCTGGGCCTAGGATCCCCTGCTGCCTCCTCTCCTGTGCTGGAGTCCCCTTTGCCTTGACATTTTCCCTGCAGCTCTCCAGGGCGAGTCCCAGTGCTTGCCACCTCCCCCACAACACAGCTCTTCCCACCACATGCAGGCCCACCCTCCTCTATTTGCCGGGCTTAGGGGAAAGCCCTCCCACCTCTGCCCAGAGTTTTGGAGCCACATGAACTGCTTAAGTCCAGGCAGCCTGCGGAATGCAGCTTGTAGTCAGCGACCCCCACCTGCTGCCCACCTCTGCCACCTGGGCCCAGCCTTCAGTAGCCACTCACGGTATCCACAGCTCAGCAAAACTCCCTCTGGGCCTTTGTCTCCACTCCAGGCTGGCAGAGAGCTCCTAAGCAGCCGGCCCCATGGCTGGGAGGACATACAGCCCCAGCTTTGGGGCCTGAGCAACAAGTGGAAAGAGCTGACCTGCAGGATGGCAGAGTGTGGAGACAAGCTCCAGCAGGCTGGACAGCAGGAGCAGCTCCTGAGGCAGCTGCAGGTCCTCTGGAGGGAGGGCTGAGGTGCAAGGGGGAGATTGAGAATGGGCTGGGCTGGAAGTAGGCGAGGTGGAAAAGGACCAGGAGGAGTCTGGGTGTTCTACTAGCTCTGGAGCAACCCCATGGACATCTGTAGGCTCTGGAGGCCTCTGGCCTATGCCAAATCGAGTACGGCTTCACCTATCAGGAGGCCCACACAGGACTGTCTCCTGTGTGCACAGTGTGTGGTTGGCACAGCTTGAGGAAGAAACATGAGGGGACTGGAGGTTTGGGCACCAGTGGTTGGAGGGTGATTGGTGGAGACAGAGGTCTCCAGTAGGTCCCATGTGAATCTGGTTCTACAAGAAGGACCACCTGCTATGCATATGTGGACAGTCTAAAGCCACCCCCTGCAACCTTCCCCAGGATGCAAAGGAGAAGATGGAGCAGCTCGAGGGCGCCCTGCAGAGCACAGACACAGGGCAGGACCTGCGCTCGAGCCAGAGGCTACAGACACAGCACCGCCAACTGGAAAGCAGGAGCCAGGCACTGGCTGCCCAGCTGGCTACCCTCGTCTCCCAGGCCCGAGGTGTGGTCACTTCCCAGGCCATCCTGGAGGAAACCCAGAAGTACCTCCAGAGGTGGGGCCCTGCCCACACACTTACCTGTTTGTCCCAACTTCACCCCTCTGTGTGCTGCTCCTCCTGTGTGGACTTAACGGGACAGCAGGGTGGTACCTACAGGACCTGGGGGTAGAGTCATTGTGGGGTAGTGGGGCCCGAGACCCCATTAAGCATCCAAAGCAGGACAACCCACAATCTGAAGTCAGACAGGCCATGTAGGCAGTGAGGGAGGCTTTCCTTGCATCCTGGCCTTGCTCCTTGTGGATCCCTGGCCAGGCCAAGGAAAGGACCAGGGGCCTCTCCTGTCTCTTCTCCCTCCACCCAGGTCCGAATCCCTGCAGGAACATCCGGCCACCTGGTGCCTGCAGCTGCAGGCCTCGGTTGAGCTGTACCAGTTCCTCAACCTGAGCACCATGGAGTTCAAATGGGTGACTGAGCACATGCCCTGTGGCAGCCCCGCCCACTATGTCAAGTCCTTGGGTGACACCAAGAGCCTCCACAACAAGCACAAGGTAATAGCCTCCTTTTCCCTGCAGGGTCCCTGACGTGCCCTTCCCAGACCTCAGATGCCCTCTGCTACTACCCAGGGTGTCCTGGCCACTAAGTCCTTCTCTCTGAGTGTCTGAATTCCCAAAGCTCTGCTCCAGGTCCTTTTGGCCTGGGCTCTTGCCATGATTGGTGCCCAGAGCCACATCTATGGCTCTGCTTCTCCCACCCCCTGGTTAAGGGACTTCCACAGGCAGCAGCCTCAAATGCCCCTCTGTGGCAGGGGCTCCAGGCCGAGGTGAGAGCTCACCAGGGCCAGGTGCAGCGGGTGCTGGGTTCTGGCCGGAGCCTGGCAGCCTCCGGGCACCCCCAAGCCCACCACATCACGGAACAATGCTGCAAGTTGGAGGTCCGCTGGGCAGAGCTGGAGCAGGCGTGTGAGGCACAGGCCTGGTGCCTGCAGCAGGCTGTCACCTGCCAGCAGGTGAGTTGCAGAAAGACAGGATCTGGGAAGTGGCCAAAGTTGGTCTAGGCTCTGTGGAGGAGGATCTGTGGGACTCTTGGGGAGCTCTGCTCCAGGAGCTGCCTGGTCCCCATGCGGGCACAAAAGCCTCTTTGTGCAGACTGCTAGGAAGTAGGGGCAGGATGTTCCCACTGGGTGATGGAGGGTCCTGTCTGAGGTTGTCAGGGTGATTTAGCCCTATTCTTGGCAGTACTTTCTGGATGTCTCAGAGCTGGAGGGTTGGATGGAGGAGAAGTGGCAGCTGGTCAGCAGTCAGGACTATGGCAGAGATGAGGCATCCACCTTCAGGCTCATTAAGAAGCACCAGGTAGGCTCGGCAGCTGTAGCTCAGCAACTAGGGTGCCATCCACATACACTGGGCCTGGTGGGTTCAAACTCAGCCTGAGCCTGCCAAACAACGACAACTACAAAAAAAAAAAAAAAAAAAAAAAGGCCCCGCATTGTGGCAGGTGCCTGTATTCTCACATAATTGGGAGGCTGTGGCAGCCGAAACTC